>OX465276.1:38018875-38188875 GCA_949987645.1 Tachina grossa | reverse complement strand
ATTTCCTAAAATTATGGTATAATTTTAACTAATTGAAAGGGTAGAATGGCATTTACAAAGTTTTTCAGATAATTTAGCAAACATTTTAGTTGATTTCTATGTTCGAAAAATCAACTAAAATTTTTGTTAAAACTCCTTAACCACTAGGGAAGTTCATATTTTTATTTTTTTGTGAATTATCTAAATAGAAAAGTAAATTTATACATATATAATGCGGCAAATTAAAATGGATTTTAGTTAAATTAACTACCTTTAATTCGATAATTTTCATGGATTGTAGCTATCTTCGCGATAATAAATAATAATTAAAGAATTTTTGCATTTGTAATAATTTATTAGAAAGTATTGTAATATGTATTCTATGTGTAGGTATGTACATAATATGTAAATGTATACATGGGAAACAAATGTCTTATAAAAAAATTTAATAAATTTATTTCCACAGCATATTCGGCCCCGTTCGTACGATGCATACAAACACCATTTACCTCAGCGCATGTTCTCGAGCCATAAAGAATAAACTCACGTACCATACGAGAAACATCACCAATGAATTTTCCGAAATTCTTATAAACGTACATTCAGTATGGTGAGCTACAGCGCGAGCAAGTGTTTTACCTATACCAGGTGGCCCGTACAAGTTCACGCCCTTTAGTTGAGCTATACCCAGATCATCTAAAAGTTCTGGATGCTTGACGGGTAATTCAATAACTTATTTAATTTCTTTGATTTGGGATTAACTTTATTGGGCAGAATTTTATGTAAAGTTTACTCTCGTGGTGGAACAAGGCAACAGGACACAAACACAATGAAAATATCGGGGCTCAGTTGGTTTATCTATAGTAATTAAAAATAATAATTTTACACAAAATGAAAAATGTTTAAAATTTCAAGTATACGTACCTTCTGTCTCAAAAATTTTCTTTTGACAATAAAATAGAAATGAATTCAATCAAAATAATTTTGAAGAAGATACCTTATTGTAATAGTTATGTTAACTCGGATTTTAGGTAAAGTGTAATGTACAAATTACCTAACTGCATAGTTAATAATACCCAAGTTTTTTACTTTCATATAAAAAAAGTTACCTATGCAAGCTTAGTTAATATTACCCCTTATATTTTTTGTGTGTACCAAAAGTTGGTAGTAAAATTCAATTCGTAATATTTTATTCGGTTGGGTTAACCAATCAGTTAATTAGTCATGACAAAAGCATGCGATCGGTTGATGCAATCAATTAAATTATTGTCACAATCATATCTTTGTTACAATTATGCCCTTATGGCAATGAACATGGATTGTTGTTTGGATTAACAGAAAATTGATATCGTGAACTGAAATATAATTAATGCAAATGATATTTTATTGGACTAACCGTTTTACAACCAATCTTTTTTCTGGGTGTACGTACCGCGCTGCTAAGGAAACGATTGACGCTCTTATTTAGGTTATCACTCTAATATTGCTACTATATACTTCTTGTTTCTTTTATGTGTGAATGAGTCATAGTTTAGAGAATTACAATTTTTCAACTTAGAAGACACCATTAAAGAAAAACAATATGTAACTTTGGCAAGCTTCTGGAAACGAATATTTGATATAAAACGAGCTTATTCTGATTACGATTTTGCAGCCCTAAGTTTATTTAAAATGTAATGTCTTTATCACATTCATTTGCAAATGTCGAAAGAATTTTCAATCAAGTAAACATTAATAAAACAAAATTTCGAAGTCCCTTGGATATTTGTGAAACAAACTCAATGACTTTTTGTATAATTTTATTTACATCCGGTTTCTTTTCTCATTCATTTTATATTATTTGCACATAACTATGTATAAAGAATTTTTATTTCTTTGCTGATTATATACATTTCGTTTCTTCTAAAGAAAGACGGGTTTCCCACACGCAAAGTTCACTTTGCAAAGTCTTGAGTTTGTAATTAGAAAAAAAGAGATCTTATTCTATATTCTCTTTTCTTGAACAAACTCAAGACTTTGCGTGTGGAAAAACTGCCAAACTTATTAGTAGACTTCAACCAATGTGGCAGCTAATTGTAAAAAGGGAATGCGAAAATAATAATGGATTCAAAATTGAAGATATTAGCTTATAGGGAATTTTGCTTGTAGCTTTTAAGCTTATTCTGCCGTATTCATAAAAAATAGTTTTGGTTTACAAAACAAACTTTGTATGGAAACTCGTTTTTTAACCCAAAATAATTTTTATGAGTATTTACCTATTATGTTTGTGTACGTAATTCTTAATCTATATAATTAATAGGCAAACATGTTTTTTGTAATCCCTTTTACGCTGGTACCACTGCACCGATTTTAAAAAGATTTATATGATTTTAAAGGATTTTTTATACAGATGTGCAGAATCTATATTTTATTGAAATCGGTTTAGTATTTTGGGAGCTATAAGCGTTTAAAGTTGCTACTACTACATGCAAACATATTACACACGCATTTATTAACTTACAAGTAAAAAAGAAACAAAACATGAGTGTGTGTGTGTGGGTTTGTAGTATTTCTCTTGATCTAACAATTTTTTTCTTTTATTTGTTGTTGTATGAAAGCCATAATACTTAAAGGAAGAGAGTTGAATAAATTGAATTAACTTGGTTAAAGGGATTTTGTTTATGTTTTTTTAATTTCATGTATTATTTAATTATGCTTGCATATGTATGTAAGTTTGTGTGTGGCTGTGTTTTAATGAATTTATTATGAGGTTTAGAATCTAAACTTTAGATACATTTTCTTTGAATCTTAAATTATTTACATTTTGATTCTAGAATACGGACGATTGTGTCGTCCGTTTGGTATATCTAGTAAGATATTAATAGTCATTCTAATTTCAAATATTTTTTGGTTGATGTCTACCGATGAGTTTCTTAAACAGAAACGAAACACACATTATTCATAAAATAATATAAAATGTGCTTGAAAATTATTTTAAGAAAATTTTTTTTAATAAAATTTAATAAAATTCATTTTAAACCGAGTTCATATTTTGTGAATATGGGTTAACGAAAAAATATTATGTTACACATGTATGTATATCCATATTTATGTAAATTTTTTGAATAAAATATATAAAAAGTTGTTTTTAAAATTATTTTAAGGATTCTTTTAAAGATTTTAAAAATAAAGTGCAGATTTTGAAGATTTTTTGGTAAAAAATTGTTAAATTTTGCAGATTTTATCCCTAGAAATTCTGGCAACACTGCTTCTAATCCACTTTCCACCAACATTTTCTGCTCTCGTTTCTTGGTTTGTTGGCTCATCTTAGACCTCATGTGCCGAAGTAGATGCTGGTGCATATGTATTTGTGGCCATATCAATGTCTTTTGCTAGTATAAATTTATACATTAAGGCATAGAGTATGACACCGAGCAAAAGTTCACTAAGAGCAATCAATGTAACAAGTACCCATCCGGGTATTGCCAAGCCAGCTGAAAATAATTTTTTGTTGTTAATTAGTTTTTTATTTTCATTTTTATTTTTTATTTTTTGGAAAAAGTAAAAGCGTGTGGAAGAAAAAAAGAGATAAATAAAGAAACCATTTAGTTTATTTTATAATGTAAAATAGAATAAATTTTTATAATTGTCATAAAAAAGTTGTTAATTTTCTTATTAATTGAAATAACCCAGCAAAAAATTTGATGACAAAGTACTGGAAATTTAGTAAACATATGGATAACATACTCTATACTACTTATACTTTGGAATTTTAACTCATTACTTTAAGCAGGCTTATAATTTTTGATAACACTTAATAACTGCAAAATATCAACACTAAGAAGTCATGAAATAAACAAAATTAAATAAAAACCTAACGTCAGGTGACAGTATAATTTTTTAAAATTATTTTTATTATGTTTATGATTTTAACAGGCTACACACAAAAAAAAAATCATAGGTTATACATATTTCCTAAAATAATGGTATAATTTTAACTAAGTGAAAGGGTAGAATGGCATTTACAAAATTTTTTTAGGTAATTTAACAAAAAATTTAGTTGATTTCTATGTTCGAAAAATCAACTAAAATTCAAGTTGAAACTCCTTAACGACTAGGTAAATTCATTATTTTGTTTTCTTGAACTAACTAAATAGCAAAGTAAATTTATACATATATAATGCGGCAAATTATCATGGATTTTAGTTATATTAACTATTTATAATTCGACAACTGTCATGGATTTAAAGAATTTTTGAATTTTTAAAAAAATTTGTTATATATTTAATAATTTATTTATCTACATACATATAAATAAAATAAAAAAAAAAAAAAAACACCACGAAAATAAAACATCTAAAGCATGGGTGACCAAGATAAATTTAAGGTTGTGTAAGTGAGCGAAAAAGATAAACACACAGGCAGAAACAACTAATAAAAGTAATTCCTATATGATTTTTTTATGAAAGAATTTTTTTCTAGAAAACCGTTTCAACAAAAAGTAATAAATAAACATTATTATTCACTTAAATTCCGAGTTTAAAACTACTAAAAACCAGTTTGTAAGAGAAAATAATTTTTAATTTTCGCGTAAGCAAAAGCATTTTTTAACATAAACAGCATACACAATAAATTTCTCGCAGTGCGTTTGAGAAAAATGAGTGAAAAGATAAGCAAAAATTTATCTCAGATAAGATTAAATGCAAGAGAATAAGAATACGTGTGAATTCGATTTGCAAAAATTTGCTACATGATGTTCACCCATGATCTAAAGGTAATGCTAGGAACACAACTGGGACGAACGACGAATTTTTTCATAAATAATAAAACACATTCATGCATATGCAAATTAACACAACACTGCCGTAGAACGAAACTCGTCGTGCGTGACGAACTCTCTGATACATTTATTTATAATCTTTTAACCAGGAAAAAACAGTTTTCTCTTTCTTTGCACAAACAATAAGCAACTTTATCAGTTATAAGAGCTGTTATTATTATTTATTCGTCGTTGTTGTGCTTCACACGACGAATTTACTCAGCGAATTATTATAGAAATTCGTCGTTCGTCCCAGTTGTGTTCCTGGCATAAGACCACGTTTGCCAGCATTCGTAAAGCAGCTTTGAGTTGGTGGAGACCATTAAAACTTGGGATGGGGATCTTCCTGTGCGAAGGTATAGGTCGTCTGCAGCTTCCGACGGAAACACCTATGTACATACATATATGCAGGATACACTGGCAATTTGCGTACATGCTTCTATACCCTTAAAAATTAAAAACGGACATTAAGGAAGAGAGAGGACGTTTGCCGGGCTCAGCTAGTTTATCTATAATAATTAAAAAGAATTATTTTACATAAATTTAAATATTTTAAAAATGTAATACATACAAACCTTTTTGCTCAAAAATTTACTTTTGACAATAAAATATAAAACATTTCAATAAAAATAATTTCGAAAAATATATGTACAAGGTGGCGCAAAAATAACCTTCCGATGTTATTTGGCTGTAATTTAAAAAAAAAATGAAAAACTTTGATTCTTCTTGTGGATTATTTTTATTTGGTCTTTTAATTTTTTTACATCAAGTCGAGAATATGATGTCATGTAAATGGCCGCCGCCACAGTTGATTGTCATTTGAGCCCTTTTTATGGCATTTTCCATCACTTTGGCCAAAACTTCCGGCGATAGGTCCTCACATTGTCTTTAAGAGCTGCAAGAGTCTGAGGCGACTTCAATAAGCCCCACAAAAAGAAGTCTGCAGCGGTCAAATCAGGCGATCTTGCTGGCCAGTGCAAATCGCCAAAACGGAACTGACATTAGGCGCCAATCGCAAAATTTATAGCATTTTCTGATAGGAGGATTACTTTTGCGCTACCCTGTATATATGTACCTTATTGTAATAGTTTATATTAACTTGGATTTTAGGTAATGTGTAATGTACAAATTAGCTAACTGCATAGTTAATAAAACCCAAGTTTTTTACTTTCATATAAAAAAAGTTACCTATGTAAGCTTAGTTAATATTACCTCTTATATTTTTTTGTGTGTAAAGTTCGTATCGCTTTTTAAGCCAAATTACATGTGATAATTATCAATGAACAAATAACACCAAAGCTAGTTGTAAATATTCTGACAACACATAGTTGAACGGAACAGCCAGCCGTTTTCGAAGGCCACTAAACCTTCATCATCAGCGTTCTTTTGTGTTTGGTCCACTGTGTGTGGTGTCAGTTGATGTAGATTTCTGCTTTATACACTTAGCATTATTGCAAATGGAATATGTGAATTGTTTTGATTCATCGTATTTCAATTTGCTGAAAGCTTTTTTTGTATTGTAAGCTCAATTTTACCATCTCTATATTTACAACAGTCTTACCATTGTCGTTTTGTTCTTTTACTAATTATACACATGTTAGTTAATTTGCTTATTTTTTGTTCTACTTAAGACAAACTTTTTTGGTTTGTTACTATTAAGTATGTTTTTATTTAATTTTTGAAACAGGCCCATGGCTATTAATTTTAGTTAATTTTTAATTATTATTCGAACTCCATTTGTTTCTATATTTATGATTTTAACAGGCTAAGGTTCGTATGGCTTTTTAAGCCAAATTACATTATTATTATTATTATGTTTTTAAACATCTCGCGAAGCAATTAGCTTGTGTGCAGAAAACACCCAGGTATCTTTGGCGGGAATCAAACCCACGACCTCTGCACTGAGAGGCTAGCATCGCTACCACTCACAAAAACTATTGCATGATCTCTTTGAATTCGAGAGTTTTACCCACTGTTCTATCGCATACTCACTTTATTATGGGTAAAGAACATATTTTTATGAGCACAAATAAATAAAATTAAAAAACAAAAACACACATAGCGTCACCTAAAATCCAAAAGACCTTAAAAATCAAAAAAACTCAAAATATATTTTTTGATTGATTATGATGTGATTAATTAAAATACATCTAAAATAGCTTAAGCGACAAATTTTTTGGACTTCGCTTTTTGATAAAAATCGACTATTTACGATCGCAAATAATCGATTTTGGTAAAAAATTGAAGTTCGAAAATTATGTCGCCTAAGCTATTTTGGTGGTTATGGCGCGATATATTTTGAAAAAAAAAAACGATTTTATTCATTATTCAACTTGGCACCTAATAAAGAAATAATCTTAAATTTATAATGTTTTTGCTTCTCCCGTAAAAAACGTAAAAAGTGTGTGTACTTGCGGACATTTGTATTTAAGGTGACGATATGTATGTCTATGCCCTCGTCAGGGTTTGAATATCCAACTATCAGCATGACAAGCATATCGCACATTTACTTCAATAGTGGCATAACTCAAAAAATGAGTTTTTTGAGTTAATAATGCAGAAAGATGCTGCATTTTGTATTTTAACTTGTGTAAAAATTTCATATAAATAGCTTGTACCATCAAATCCTGGGAGAAGAATTTTTTTTCATTTCTCCATTGAGTTAGTTGTATGTAAATTGAAAACTTAAAACGCGTTTTCTGCAAAACTGGCTTTTTTGAGTTATGCCACTATTGAAGTAAATGTGCGATATGCTCTACTACTGCGGCACGCAAAGAATAATTTATTTTGTTTTGCAGTCCTTACACAAATGCTGTAAAGTAATTCAGACTGTATGTAATTTATGTGGAAAAGAAACTTGGGCTTAAATATAAGTTATTCACCCTTATTCTATTTGGCGTCGGCAACATAACACGACGTCGTTTTTAATGTTTTTTAGCAAATCGGTATTCCCATAGGTAGTATTGCCATTAATAATCGATGACTGTCAGCATATGTTTGGTATTCTGAAAGAAAAATTGATGTTGATGTTGCCGTTCATTTTGTCGTCAGTGTTTTTGATCTCGTGTTCTGTTGTGTGCATGCCTCAACGAATTTCAAAAATAATTTCAATGGTAAAAAAGCGAAATATAAGTAGATATAAAAATGTACATAATTATTTATTTGAAAAAAGTTCTTAAAAAAAGTATAAAATATAATATGGACAAAATTAAAACTACCAACCCCAACCAATTTGAAAAGCTTGTGGAAGAGTTGGAAAAGTCCTTCTTTTGTTAGAGGATTCCGCAGGGGTAGTGTTGCTAATAATTTCAAGGTGCAGTGGGAAAGTGAGACTGCACTAAATTCCCTCGGTCCACCAATTAGAACTAGTGGTGGATGGCAAAATGTAAGGTAAATAGTGTGTTGGGAAAGTATACTTTCCCAGGTCTGGCGCGACTTGAGGTTTAAATTAAAAAAAGGTTGCAAACAACAACAGCAAAGCAACTGAAGGCGGGGTATAGAAACAATTAGCACCGAGTACCTTTGGAGGAAGCTCCAAGCTCCAATAAACGGTGATCTGATCCCTTTTGTTTCAAAAGTTAGGCTCCATTGTATCCAATACAATCCTAAATGATGTTTTGTTCATCCTAAAATATTTGTAAAATATTAAAAGGATGAACATTACCCATTATTTTCCAAAAACATGATAGAACTTATCACTTACTTTTCCGTGGGTAACTGGCAAATGCATGACTTTTGTCTGAGAAATCTTATTTTCACTATTAATTTTTTTTTATTTTCATCGTCTCAATAGGAAAGAAAAACATTTTGTTTTAATTTATTTACAAAGCTTTTACTTATTCAAAAATACTTATACCAAAAATAGTAAAGAAAATGAACCAGCTGACTCAAATATTGTATTTATCGATAAACAGGCAACGTCGTCATAACACTGTTAGGGAATACAAAGTTAGCATTGATGTTGTG
This sequence comes from Tachina grossa, assembly GCA_949987645.1. Classification (NCBI taxonomy): domain Eukaryota; kingdom Metazoa; phylum Arthropoda; class Insecta; order Diptera; family Tachinidae; genus Tachina; species Tachina grossa. The sequence goes on along the minus strand of OX465276.1, from coordinate 38,180,132 downwards.
TTATATTGATGTTGTTTCAAAATTGACGACGATGTTGCCGACGCCAAATAGAATAAGGGTGATTAATAATTTTTTGCTGCGAAATTTTATTTATAAGCTATTTGAATTTTTAAGCAAAAATTTAAAAACAAAAAAATTGTTACTGGTTTTTATAAATTACATCATAACTTAATTAAAGAGAAAATAGTAACAAAGACCTTTAATCGTTGTAGTGAAACAGAGCAGGATCTATGGTGGGAATTAAACCCACAACCTCCACACTGATAGACTAGCACCCTACTCACTAGGCTACCGAGGCACCCACCGTTGTAATTTTTTTTAGCAAACTTGTTTTTAAAACTGATTTCAAGTTTTATTACTGTCTTTATTTGGTTCGATGAATAAAGGTACATGTACCAAGCAGACTTGGTAATTTTAAATTACATTAATTTCAATTACAATTACATGTTATTGTGATTGAGATTTCTTCAATTCCAATTACAAAGATGTAATTGTAATTGAAAGATTTTTAACTACAATTATATTTTGTGATTGTAATTGAAAATCTTCAGTTACAAGTATTTGTAATTATACTTGCATAGTGAATATCTTTTAGTCATTTGCTAGTCACGAAAACGATAAATCCTCGGAGAGTAAACATAGCCGAAGGGTAATTTAGTGATTTCCTAGTCACGAATGCTATTCTAAGAATTCAGTGGTAACAAAGTTGACTCATAATAAATGTTATAGTTTTAGTGATTCTCTAGTCGCAAAAAACATAAACCCGGTAGATCTGTCCACGTGAGCTACTTCCTAGTTACGAAAGTGGACAGAAGTAGTTATTTATTTTCTAAAACCCGTGTTTTACACACAAGTGATTTCCTAGTCACGATGGCAGATATGAGTAGCTTGTTTTTATTCTAAGCCCTGTGTGTCCAAGTGAGTGATTTCATAGTCACGAAGGTGGACAAAGTAGTTATTAATATCCAAACCAAGTTTATCGACATGAGTGATTTCCTAGTTGCGATGCTAGACATAAGTAATTACTTATACCTAAGCCAAGTGTGTCCAAGTGAGTGATTTCTTAGTCACGAAGGTCGACAAAGTAGTTATTAACATCCGAACCCCGTGTGTCTATATAAGTGATTTTCGAGTCATGAAGATAGATACAAGAAGGTATTTATATCCTAAGCCCCGTGTGTCCAAGAGAGTGATTTGCTAGTAACAAATTCGGACATAAGTAGTTATTTACATCCTAACCGCGTGGGTCCACGTGAGTGATTTTCGAGTCACGAAGATAGATACAAGTAGTTATTTATGTATATTCTAAGCCCCGTCTGTCCAAGTGAATGATTTCCTAGTCATGAAGGTTGACAAAGTAGTTATTAACATCCGAACCCCGTGTATCCAAGAGAGTGATTTCCTAGTCACAAAAAGTAGGAGACGAGCTCTTAAGCACCAGTGTCCAGTGTCACGAAATCGGCATGAATCGAACAATTTTAGGGATAGTTCAAGCATAATAGTGTTACGTAATGCTAACAACATGATGTGAGCGGCAGAGGACACAAAAATGGGCCTAGTAACTCAAGGAGAAGATTTCGGAGAGATTGCAAATTTTGCATATTTAACTTTAATGCTGTACACTATAGTATGAGGAACATAATTTAAAATAAAACTATTAAAACTAAAATCTTCAATTATTATTCTTGTGGTGACCTGGCATTTTGAAGGCTGAATATCAAGCGGAAATAATAAGTCTTTACATATAAATAAAAAAGGTAATTATGACATTCATTTCCTATAATTACTTTATAAAGCAATTATTTTTTTAATTACATGCAATTATTATTGCTTTTTTCGATTGCAATTGCATGTAATTGTAATTTGAGATCTTTTTAGCACAAGTACTTTTAAATATTATTGTTTTTTTTCTATTTTTACTTACAACAAAATTTAGCTGTAATTACAATTTAAAAAAATATTGTTGTTGATGTGTAATCAAATACAAAAATGTAATCATTAATGCCCCAACTTTGATATGTAGTACTTTATTTTAATTTAAAAAAAAGAGTTTTTAATTTTATTAAACTTTTACGAATTTTGGTATCTAATTTGAAGAACTCCTTGGTAGCTCCTGTTTCAGTAAAAATATTTTTTGATTTTTTGTATTTTGCAATTGAACACAAGTAAAAAATTGTTCTGTTTCTATTTTACTTGCTTCACTCGTAGCAGTTGTAACCAGAAACTCTTCTCAAGCTAAAATATCAGTGGTTTTTTTTTTCATTTCAAGGATTGTTATTACAAAATCTATTCCAACTCGAATCTCTTACTAATTAACTAATTCCATATTATGTGAAAATGAAAACGAATGTATTTTTCTGTGAAAACAATTAAAAAATTATTTGCCAAATATTTTGCTGATGGCAGCAGGCTTTTCCTCTTTCAGCGTATGTTACAAACAAAAATATATTTCCAGTGTAAATTAATAACTAGCTGGGATTTGCAATACATTTGTGTAAGCAAAAAGTTTTTGCTTTCACTAAAATAAACCTTAACTCTTGGCAATAACAAATCCACTGACACTAACAATGGCAATTCATTAAGCAAAAAAAAAAAAAAAAAAAAAAAAAAAAAAAATGTGAAACAGAATCCTTTGCTCGTTCGTTGTTAAGAGTACAACAGATAGAGGAAGTATCGCAAATAAGGTAAAACGAAAATTTTTAACTCAAATAACAATAATTAACTTATACTCATGTACTTACAGAAATAGCTGCGTGTAAAAGTTTTACGGCCACGCAATACCCGACGCATTGCTTCCGTTTCCTGGGTACAGCAGGCAAATAGAACTGAAATATAAAGCCAAGCAAATTGATATTAATAACATATATGTATGTATGTATGTATGTATGTAGAAGAAAGGAAGAAAAAAAGAAGTAGAGATTATATTATTATAAAAATAAATACTTTTTTTTTATTATTGCGAACAAAGACGGGTTAAAAGTTTTTAATGATATTTAAATATAAGGTGCACGTTACTGAAACAAGCTATAATGCACATATCATGATGCCACAAACACACAATGGTGTCCATGTAGAGTTTTGCTAACATGGAAACTAAAATGTGTTTATTTTCCATTTTATGTTTTTCTTCTTTAGTAACAAGTGGGAACAGATCCAACAAAGTATTAATTCATAAAAAAGTTCTTTATGCAGAGTTTTCTTTTTTTAAATAATTCGAAAGGACTTTCAAAGAACTTGGAAGAGTAAATATCGCTCATTTTCTCAAAGAACGTTATAACTCGAAAAATTTAATTTTTGAGTTAGTGATGCAGAATTAATCCTCATATCATTCTTCATATTGTGCAAAAATCTTGTTAACTCAACTCTTGAGATAAAAATAAAGTTTTCTTTTTCCATTAAGTTGTGTGTAAATTGAAAACTTTAAACTTGTTTTCTGACGAAATACTTTTTTGAGTTATGACGTTGTTTGAGTAAACGAGCGATATGCACTCTCTATTCTAGATTATTGCATGCCATTGTTTATGGAAACCATCAATTCTTTAAAAATTAATTGCATAATTCCCTATTTATTTTTAACCCAACAGTTGTAGCGAAACATTAATTCGCCATTACATTAAAAAATAACTAACAAAAAAGGACTTCGGAGGTAGTCAATAAGATTTAAAGAAAGCAAACAAGTTGTTACTGCTTTAATTAAAATGTGTTTGTAAAGGGTGACCCAACAAGAACGCAAGATTTAAATTTGGCGCCATTCGAAGTGCCATTGTTTGACATTTGAACAATTGTTATTGTTTGCTAGTAGAAGGTACGAGGTTATTAAAAATGGAGCGCTACACGAATGAACAACGCATTCTCATTGTGAAATTGTTTTACCAAAATGGTGAAAGTTTTGCGGCTACAGTTCGCAAATTTGCGATCAATTTGGGGTCACAATAATGCTCCAAAAGAGTCAACTATAAAGAGATTAATGGATAAATTTGCCGAGTGACGTAAAGACAACAACGCGCCTTCGACCAGGTCGATCGACCGAAAATGTCGCAGCTGTCAAGGTCAAGCGCAAACAGTCAATGGTGTTCGGTATCGTGAAATGATAACCAGTTTTTTCGTGCCTAGAATTGAAGAAATGAATGTGGAGGGCATGTGGTTTCAACAAGACGGCGCCACATGTCATACAGCCAGAGAAACAATTCAATTGCTACAGCAGTCATTTCCCGGTCGTGTTATTTCGCGTTTTGGAGACCAGAATTGGCCGCCTAGATCGTGCGATTTAACACCATTAGACTTTTTTTTTGGGATTTTTGAAGTCGATGGTTTACGCAAATAAGCCGACGACGACTCAAGCCTTAAAAGAGGAAATTGGACGCTGCATTAATGAAATACCGCAGCATTTATGCAAAACGGCCACGGAAAATTTCATTAAAAGATCGCGTGTGTGCCAGCAAAGCCGCGGCGGCCATCTGCCCGTTTTGTTATTCCACACATAACCACATTTTGTCTACTTTACGATATCATAAAGTTTCACGATTTTTTTTAAATATCTGTGTTTTATTTAAAATTTAAATCTTGCGTTCTTGTTGGGACACCCTTTACAAATTTGTTTCAAAATAAATAAAGATTCTTTGTAGCGGAATAGATAAGAAATTATATGTGAGTTAAAATTTTGAAGGCTTACTTCAGGGTAAGGGTAAGGGTTTTGAAGTGCCTTCCTCTTTTTAACCGACTTCAAAGAAGGGGAAGGTTATCAATTCGGTTTTTAAATCGTTTACCCGTTTATCAGTGTATGTATGTTTGTGTGCTCCTTTGAGGCACTATATAAACCGAACGCGTAATGATTGATGATTCTCACATCAATCGATTTGTCCAGTGATGGCATTTTGATGCGTTTCGGGTATTTTTTGGTGCTTTTTGCCTCTTCATAAACGCGAAATTTTGGCTAATACCATTTTTTAAAAAGCGGGTATTTACAGTGCCTTTAACAATTTCTTACAGTGCTTTTGGTGCTTTTTTGTTAAATAAAAATATTATTATATATATTTGTTTCTTCTTAATCAGGCTCAAGGTCATAATCATTTAAATAAAACTCTTTCAGTTTTATTAAAATATTGATTTTGTTTAATCTTTTTATTTTTTCAATATTTCGAACACCTTTTGCGAGAAGGGTCCTAAAAATTAGTGATAATATGTATCATAAAGAGAATATAAAGAAAATTAAGAAAATTCTGCAGAAAAATAGTTTTTCGTTCAATTTAGCAACAAAGATAGTAAATAAATTCAGTAAAGTGCGACTCTGACTCGCACACGAAGGGTTCCGTACGAACACTAGATATGTAATTTAATACAAACTTCATCCTATATAATATATAGTTTTGGCATTTTTTTCGTTTTTGGGGTCTTTTAGGTTTTTTTGTTTTGGCGTTTTTTGCGTTTTTTCGGTTATGGCGATTTTTTTAAGTTTTGGCTTTTTCTTACTTTTGACACTTTATTTTCTTGTTTTGGCGATTTTTTTCGATTTTTGGCGTTTTTTCATTTTGGCGATTTTTTTTATTTTTGGCGATTGTTTTCATTTTTGAATTTTTTTTTTAATATAAAAATTTTTTTAGTTTTGGCGACATTTTCGCGTTTTGGCGATTTTTTTCGATTTTTGGCTTTTTTTTCATTTTGGCGTTTTTTTCATTTAGGCGATTTTTTCGAATTCGGCGATTTATTTTAGTGTTAGAAATTTTTTTTAATTTTGGCAATTTTTTTCGTTTTGGCGATTTTTTTTTTAATTTTTGGCAATTTTTTTTGGTTTGGCGATTTTATAATTTTCGGTTTTTTTAGTTTTGCCGTTTTTGAAAATTTCAAGTGTTTGCCTCTTACGGTTTCCAAGATATAGCAAATTGTCAAAATTACATAGTCAAAATTGTATTAACTGATGGACCACCCTTTAATTAAATTTTTTTTAAATTTTAGTGTTAATTGTTGTAGTCTGTATAAAAATACACTAATTTTACAAATTTCAAGTTTCAATATACATATCTATTTACATACAATTGTATGTACATTACATGGGATTTTAACATATTTCATTGCTCGTTTTAGAACACCCTTTAATTTTTAATTCTCATGTACTTGTTGTTGTAGCGGCCAAGGTTCTACATACTGTGTCCAAATTTCAGGTCCGTAGCTCTTACGGTTCCTGAGAAAATACCGTGTGGCGGACAGACGGACAGCGTAGCGAAAACAATAGGCTTCCTTTTCACCTTTGGTGTACGGAACCCTAAAAACGCCATAAAAAATCTTAATCGCGAACCGGCAGAAAAAACTACAAAAACGTATAAGTCAATGACACATATTCCCGGATTTTGTCAAAGAATTATTCACTCTGATATATTTGATAAAGAAAATGTTAATATCGCACTAAAAACAGATAATAATTTGAAAAAGCTATTTTCAAATACCAAAAGTAAGGTGGACAAATTAGACAAATCAAATATAATTTACAAAATACCTTGTAACGGAGATGTTTCTAACAAATGTAATAAAGTATATGTCGGAACAACGAAGTCCAAGCTACGTACTAGATTAGCCGCACATAAATCTGATTACAAAACACGTAAAGAAACAACTGACCAAAAAACAGCTTTAGCAGCCCACTGTGCAACAAGTGGACACTCGCCTGACATCACCAATACAACAATATTACAACATGAGAACAATTATAAAAAGAGATTTACAATAGAGATGTTACATATAATTAATACTCCCGCGAATATAAGGATGAACTATAAAACAGACACAGAAAATTGCGCGCATACATATAGACATATATTAGCTAAACATAAACAAAAAATAAGAAAATAAACAAACAGGTATTTAGTAAGAATTTGCCTCTTTCTCAAAGCGGACAGCTGACGACCTTACCCTAAGTAAGATAATATTATGTTTTTGTTGTATTTATGTTTATAAATTTGAAACTTGTATTTACGTGTACATATATATATATATATATATATATATATATATATATATATATATATATATATATATATATATATTTAAAGTACATACATATGTTTATATTTTTGTATATAGAATTTTATATAATTATATATATAGAATTTTTCCTGAAGAAGGACACCGAAGGTGTTCGAAATATTGAAAAAATAAAAAGATTAAACAAAATCAATATTTTAATAAAACTAAAAGAGTTTTATTTAAATGATTATGTCCTTGACCCTGATTAAGAAGAAACAAATATATAAAATTTCTAAGGTCGAAGAAAAATTATCAACATATAAAAATATTATTAATTTACAAAATTAAAATACTTTTAAGCGCTAATATCAGCATCTTTTAACTGAGGCTTATTAAATCGGTTTTAATGACAATAACGGAAACTATGTTAAAAACAATCTACAAAACTTTTCATAATTGGGATTAAAGAATTTAATATTTTTTGGAAAATAAAATACGGAAGTAAATGGTAAGTACCACATAATTCCCTGCTTAATAATTGATTGAAAGTAGTATGGAATAACACATTTGTTAAAGCTTACACAAATTTTTAATCATACTATAGGGTGGTTAAATTTTAAGGGCCGATTTCGATTGAAAGCATGAGGTTATCAATAGCAGTCAGTTGTTTTAGACAACGCGTAGCCAACCCCCAATTTTTTCATATCGTATTGACGTGCTGTCAATGTTGACAACTGGAATAAGGGTGAATATCGCAAAAACAAAAACTTTTAAGTTAAGAGTACTTAAGAAAAGAGTGACGCTTTCAATGCATTCTTTACACATAATGATTTTTAAGTAACATACATATCTTAATCTAAGCCTAAGCTTCACCTACTATTGTACGTATGTATGTAGCGAGTATATGCTACTATAATCGGGTATGTTCTGTATTTCACGTGAAATTAAATCTTTCGGAATTGCCATAGCATTGTTGTTGTAAATACATATTTTCCAACAACAATTCTACGGCAATTCCACACGTTTTAATTTCACGTCGAATGCAGAACATACCCAATTATTATTAATTTATAATTATAATTATAATTTATAATTAATTATATTATCATGTTTTTTTATTATTTGTTTTCACATACTTATTTTTATTAAATTAAACAAGATTTTGTTTTAATTAATATGTTAATAAATTCTGTTATTACATCTCAAATACTTTGTTTATTTCGAAGCAAAAAATTTTAAATTATGTTTTGAGCTTTTACACTCTAAACTCTCCTTTTTAAATGGCTTAATGTATTAAAATTAGAGCTGTGCCAAATCGTTCTTTTCAGTGACCGGTCATTTTGGTTCAATTAGCAAAAAATTGACCCATTCGTTCAATCGTTCACTTTTGAACGACATTATGAAACAATGCTATTTTGTAAGAATAATAAAATCGGTTGTATATACGAGTATTTAAATAATATGAATGAATGAATTGAATAATTTATAAAAAAAAGTTGAATTATTTATTTAAAAAAATTATATTTAAATTCATTTTATAAATAATTTCTTGTTCTTTCGACTAGAATATTGTACATTTTATTTTGGCTTAATATTTAGTTTAATATTAACATCTTACACAAACAGGGGGTAAGAAAGATACTTTTGTTTGGTTTTACTAGTTTTTTTTTCTTTAGATAATTAATAAAAGCATTGTAACTCTTTTATCGTTATTTATATATCAAAAGCGCATCAATGTTTGAATGTTACTTCTCAAAGTTTAAGTTAAAGTTTTGTCCTCAAAAATATTTTACCGGAAACAAAAAAAAAATATCTCAAGCACTACAAATTCATTTTAGATTGAGGTAATGAAATGTATGTATAAACATATCTAACGTCTTTACTTTGTAAAACCACTTTATAAAAACACAAGTAAAAATACTTCTTGTGAAAAGACTGTTAAATCCAATTATAAAAAGAATGATGGAAGTGCCACAGCGACGCTAAATAAAATTTAGTATACACGTACTTAAACCTTTTGAAACACAAAAACTCAACTCAAACAAAAAGACATAACATTAATAGCAAACATGAACAAAAGCAAATTTGACATAAAAGACTTGAAACATAAACTGAATGAACGAAAACATCGAGCGGTACACTACTGATCCAAAAGCGTTCAGTAAAACCACCGGATCAGTTCGTTCAATTAAGTGATTCGTTCAATTTAATCCGTTCGTTCATGAGCTACACAGCTCTAATTAAAATAAAAAAAAAATATTTTGGTGCTTTTTTACCCTCTTTTTCGTATTTTTTTTGCGCTTTTTACCCTTTTTTGCAACAGCTTAATGTGCTTTTGCTATTCGTAGAGATACCAACACTGGATTTGTCTTAGTCGGCGGAGTGTCATTAAAAATATGCCAGTTGTCAAAATTCAATATGGCGTTCAACAGACGCCATTTTGTAAATGCGAAAAAAATAAAAAGTCGGCGAACTATAGCAATATTGGGCATCATTCGACAGGCATTTAGAAATCATCTTTAGGTTTCTCTTATGATTTTTCATTTTGATTGACCATTTCAATTTTTTTTTGTATAAATACTTGTTTGCCATTGTTACTTCATAACTCTATACTTGGTATCGATTTTAAAAATTATTATTTTTTATTTTAGAGGGTATAGCTTCCAATTAGTCCCATTGTAAAAGAATGGGCGGAGATACACCTACAATTTTTTTATTTGATTTTACGATATTCTATATACTTATTTGATTGCTGCGAAACATATATAGCAAGCACATTTGGTTCTTGTAATTACACAATTTTAAGGTTTAAAAAATGGGCGTGGTTACGCCCATTAAAATTTGTTATTATATTTTACGTGGTTCTGCTTAACCGATTTTTAAGAAACTTACCACACTTCTTGAGCTCCCAAATGGACACAATCTTCCATTTAAAGAAATGGGGCGGAGTCACGCTAATTAAAATTTAATATTTTAGTTTACGTGGTTCTACTTTACCGATTTTTACAAAATTTAACACAAAATCTGAGCTCTGAAAAATACAGAGTCTTGCATTTAAAATATTGGGCGTGCCTCCGCCCATTATTTAAAAAACATTTTTTTTTAAGATTTTACCTATAGTATTACTAGGGGTTACCTTAGACTGGTTTTTTGGTCAGTTTATGCTTTAAATTAGTAATAAACAATGTTATTTAAAATGTGGATGTGATTTTACTTATAGTTTGGTCTCACAATGCTCTATCAGATTTTTGCATTGAATTCGGTTTTTTTGCAGAATTATTTTTGTCTGTGTGGTGAATATGCACATGATCAACGAAGATGATTTTTTTTTAGAGTATATTGATTTTAATACGAGCTAAACGAGAGTTATATATAGGAATATTACCTAAAGTATAAGCCAACGAACAAATTCCACAATTGCAAATCTTAACTTCCAAAGTAAATTTATAACATGTCTCTCTTAAAAACCTTAACAGCCATGCAAATATCATTCCGTAGTTACAATTACTTTAGTACTCTGGAAAAAACCACTTCTGTGGGAATGCAAACTAGAATATACTCTGCTATTTTTCTATTCTCCTCTGTGTATTTTTTATAATGTGTCTCCATGGTGTTTTTGCTATTGCAACATTAAAAAGCCCTAATTAATCAAAACTTAATTAGTGACATGTTTCCACATGCATACACACACACTCACACCATTAAACTTATACGTACAGTTTTATTTAAACCTCAAAGAAATGAGGAATTGACAGAAAAAAAAATAATCAGGTCTATTCGGGAAGTCACTTTCACCACAAATACGCGCATCTTTCACTTTTTGCCATTCTAAAATACTACGTTGGAGATGAGTGATAGAAAACATATGTTTTCTTTCACTTTGGAGGTATTCTAAAATACTTCGTCACCATGATCAATGTCACATTCGTTCGACGCCAATGTTAGCGCGTTTAGTTTAAATAAATAAAGAAAAAAGAGATACGAAGTGTCTGTATGGTGTCTACCACTGTTAATTAAGCTTTAATGGAGTTCGGCCAGGCTCTACAAGACAATTAAGTTTTCTTAAATTCTTCAAAGATGTACACACGTTTTTAAAACAAATAAAAGAAGTAACTAATTTTACTTTTACTGTTTATTGTTTTTTTTATGTTACTTAGCACTTGTACTGTTAAGTTTTTTATTAATTATTTCTTTAGATTACTTCTTAAATCCCTTTTTGTTTTCAACTTTGTCTGCATACAAGTCAGCTGTTTTCAATGTTGTTGATGTTTTTATAAGAGATAACATAATATCGATTACTGAAAACGATATTAATTCGCACATATTTTAGAATCTGTCGACGTCGAACTGTCGAAAGCGAACGTTCGACGATGAAGAAGTGAAGCGCGTATTCTCGAATAGACCTGAATATAAAGAATTTATGACTTGCCGACGAGAAATGATGAGCAAAAAAAAAATTATAACTTTATATATTCAACAAACTATCAAAAGTAGAAAAATAGTTTTGAGAAATGTTTTAGTTGCAATAGCAACAAAATTGTTGTTGTTTATTATTTAAAAAATATGCATTAGCATTAATTAGTCCGGTTCTGGTAGCATAAAGTGAAAAAATAATTTTTAATTTTCGTGGAAAATTGTACTCAGGTAAGCAATAGAGTATCATTTGCATGCAATTCATGCATGATTGTAAGAAAGTGACCCATTTGGTTTACTCAGGGATCACAGAATAATTAATTAAACTATGCTTCTCTCCCAAGGTATTAGTTAATGGATATCTTGGAGTTTTCGAAAGATAACATCCAAAAAACACACTGTGCATAGTAATGCGTTGTAGAATTCTCGTTTGTTTGATATTAACATTGATGCAAGTTTTTCAGTTTTACTGGAAGTAGTGACTTTTTGAATTTAAAGTTCGTATTCGGCCAAACTAAACGACTTAAACAAGAAAGCAGACTCTAAAATCGCTTACATTTTTATTATTGATACGTATAATTTTTGTATTTGTTAAATTCATAACTCCAGCATTTGTGAACCGATTTGAAAAATTAATTTGCTTGGTCCCACTGTTAAAATAATTCGCTCCCATTGTGTAAAACCTTGCACACAAATTTTTTCTCACAATTCGGTTCAATGAGCCAATCCTGACTTTCGAAGAGCTTTTGGAGCCCCCTTAAAATTAATAGTTATAGGCTTGTAGCAAAATTAAAGAGATAACCAGTAACAAATATCTTCGATCTTTGGTTTTGTAAAATTGTTTTTTTTTAATTTATTAAGCTTAAGATCTTTAATTTTATGCAAATAATTAACTGATTTTATTTTTATTCCAATATTTCGTTGCCACAGTGGGTAACTACACAGATATATTATAGCGATACGATCATCGTAATAAAGGTTACTGAATCCTGGTACTAATTCACTCAAGTTGAACCACAATATTTATGCCAGTGCTTCTTGTAAGTATTCTTTCACTGTCACGCAGTAATATTTTGAGCTTTTTAGTTAATTTTTTTTCAAGTTAAATAAGCTTTTTTCTTCTTTTTATTTTGTTTTTTTTTTCTCGATTACCTTTAATGATTGAGTGAAGGATTTAGTTGATTGAGGCTGAAGAAATTTCTTTAAGCGGTTTTTGATCCAAGTAATAGGCATTAAATTAAAGAATTTCGAATCAAAAAATATACATTAGGTTTGTTCATTAAAAAAAATTGTTATGAATTTGTAAAAATGTTTGCTGGAAAGTGTTCATTAACTCAAAAAGTTTTCAAGAAGAGAGCGTCAAAAGAGAGCAAAAAAATTGAGACACATACTAAAAATTCTTACAAATTATTACTTATAGAATTTTTACATGCAAAAATTATCCAACCACCTGTTGTGTGTTTTGTTGTCAAATTAATTATTTCAAAAATATCTGAAAAAGTAAAACTGTAAAATGTGCATTTCTTAATTTAAAAAATATGTATACGTTTAAAAAAAACAAAGCATATTTTCCTAATTTATTGTTTTTCTTTCATTAGTTCAATTTTATTGACAATTAATTTTGTTTATTTCTCATATCTCATCAGAGATGGAAAATCGCATTTTTGTATATGTTAATGGAATAAAATTAAAAAATTATGAAAAATGCATAAAAAATTGAATAATACATAAACTCTGTCAAGTATTTCATACTAAACGTCAATTTAAAAAAAATTACAATTTAAGACATTATCAAACAAAATACATCAGAAAAATGACAATTGTGTCATGATTTCCAACTATGGTTCTGATATGAATAAAATTTTCTTGCAAGTTATCACAAGTAAAGCATTAATTTACTTTTTTGTATCTGGGAGAGTAATTTTGTAAATTTGTGCTAAACTCTCTCGTTGCTAGCTTCTACTGGGAAAGTAAATGAACAGAGCTATTATGCTGGTTTTTATATTTTTATATTAAATATTTATTGACTTTTGTCTGAATCATTAGTTACATTCATTTGAATTTAGAGTATTACAAATGAGTCAATATTCTTATCTTATCAGCAGTGTTTTATTAAAAAAAATCTTGAGGGTATTTGTATGTTGCCCTCTTTTTTTTATTTTTTTTTTATTATTTGCCATCTTGTTTGGTAAGTTTTAAATAAATCTAAAAGAATTATAAGTGACGAAAATAACTTAAATTACTTTTAGACATACATGTCGTTGCCTCAAAATAGAAAGGCCCTAACTGATTATGTTCTGAAATCGAGATTTTTGCATTTTACAAAAAACTCAGTTTAAAAAATAATGAATAAGGCCTTCTATATTAAGATAACGATATTTATGTTTAGAAGTTATTAAACGTTTTAGTCACTAATATTTCTTTTTTTTTAATTTTTGTCATGCTATTGCGGTCTTTCATTCAGCCAAACAAAAAAGAAAATCTTATGTAAAAAACCAAATAAATATGTGAATTGGTTGAGCTTACGGGCCATCACTAAACGCTAGTTTTAAAATGCAAGAACTTTTTTTATTGAAAAAATAATTTGTTTTTTAAATTTTTTTTTTTTTTTTTGTCAACGACATCTCTTTCAAAAATCAGCACATTTTAGTCAAATTGGAAGCAATCGTCATTTAGTTAAGAATTTATAAAGTTTTGTTATAAATTTTATTCTCGAAAATTTTCGAAATCTACCGAACCGAATCGATTTACTATCTTACGACATCTAAGTGAGTTCAAGATCTTTAGATTGCGGGAAATTTGCTTCCGATTTGTTCATCAGTTCTCAAGTAAAGAGATGTTTACACACGAAACAACACACAAACATACACATACACATCCACACACAAAGAGTCAGAATCGCCTCTCAAGGTCCCAAGCGTCGATTATAATTAATGTGTTATGATGAAACTCGGTTTTGGAAAATTGGCGTAAAATCAGTAATTTACATATTGTGGCATAACCACCAATAAAGCTTAAGCAACATACAATTCGAACTTAATTTTTTTACCAAAATCGATTGTTTGCGATCGTCAATAAGTCTTAATTTATACAATGAAAGTCTTATTGCTGAGCTGATTAGAGAGAGAGAGAGACGAGGGGAAGAGAAACGTTTCATTTCCCCTCGTCACTCTCTACTCACAAACTAATCAGCTTAGCAATAAGACTTGCATAGTGTAAATTAGAATTACAAAAAAAAAAAAACGAGGTGCAAACAATGTGTCGGTAAAGCTTTTTTTATTGGTTATGATTGGATATTCGGGAAGTTAAAAAACTTTATTATCTTTTAATACGCAATAAATCATTTGCTATTTATAAACTTGTAATCATAGTACTTATTATTTTTTTTTCGAGTATACACAGATTTTTTTTGCTATAATTTCTTACTTAAAAATATCACCAAATATGTTGAACTCTTCATTAATTTCATTTTGATATATTAAGCTTTAAATATATTTTCTGAATACGACAATTAATAATAAGATAAAATAATAGATTTAATTTTTAATTTTTCTCGTTTTAACTTCTCTAAAAGTCGTTTTAGTACTGACTATGATATCGTCCATACAAATTTTGTATACAATTTTATTTTCTTATCAGCAAAACTATGTTGCAATTTTTGCTTATCGAAAAGTTTTACTATGAAAAAAAAGATAAGATAAAAAAGGGCTTATCAACACATTCACAAAAAATTATTAAAGCTTTCAACAAAAAATCTCATGACTAGAAGTAAAATCTACAGTGTGTAGTAAAAAAATATATATTCACAAATAAGTTTGAATAAAAAAAAAAAAATACTGCGGGCAAATTATGACATTCGTTATCGAAGGAAATTAAAAAATATTTTCATTTAAACTCTATTGAAATATTTTAAAACTTCGATCGATATTAGTGTTGTTAATTATTCGTCTTTTATATTTGTTCGAATGAAATTTCACTATTTTTTTCTTATTCGAACAGACGAATAATTTTGAACTTTTGTTCGAATATTCGACGGAACAAAGAATTAAAAAATTTATTCGAATAATTTGAAAAACGTTTGCATAAAATAGACAGGCTTTTATATTTATTTAATTTTTTTATTAACAATCGAAAAATAATAATAACGAACTCAAAATTATTAATAAATCAAAATATTAATAGCACACAGAGAAAACAGTGCCTAATAAATACCTCATAAAATAGAACTAAATTAATAAGAAATCTCTATGGTTTTTTTTCAATAAGGAAATCTTATTAATTTCATAGAGAAAACCTTTTTGAAAAAATCAAGAAGAAATCTTGTAGATTTTAATAAGGTTATCTTATTGATTTTTTTTGAGGCGACCTCATAAAATAAAAAAAAATTATGTCTTTCTTTATTATTTGTGCTTTGCTTATGTATTTTCATTTAAACCCTATACCATATACTTATGTATGTATGTAGTATGTATAATATGTAGATGCTATTTATTTATACTATACATACTTACATACATACATTCTTAATTAATTAACTCACCATACATACATATTATTACTTGAAAGTAAACAAATATTGAACCAGCGAACTTCTGACTGATAGACAGACACTCTAACCAATATGCTAACAAGCAGTCTGAATAACCATTGAAATAATTTTGCAAAAATGCTTATACAAAAACGAAAAAGATCATGAAAAAAATTGTCTGTGTCTATTTATAGATATGAAATAACAAGACACCTCATAAAATCAAGAAGGTTTCCTTATTAAAAAAATTAATAAGATGCTCTACACTCAAAAAAAAACTAACTAAAACTTTGGAAAATTTTCTAAATTTGAATAAAAAAAAGTTGTTGTATGGCGCCAAAGCTGTTTTTTACTTGAAACCAGTAAAATATTTACTAAATTTCTACTTCATGAATGAACTAGTTAATAGTAATTATATTTTTATATTTGAGTAAAATTTTTCTAAAATTAAGTAAAATTTTCCCATAAAATTCGGAGCTTTGCAAAAAATTTTTTTCATCTTTGATCTCAAATTTAGCAAATTTTTCAAAGTTTTTTTATGTCTTTAATTCTGGTACTTTTTTTTATTTTTTATTAAATTCTATACCACATGGTATGTTTTTTTTTATTATACCTTCATATTCATATTATATCAGTGTCCCGCAAAATAAGATATGTTTGTATTGGTGAGAAAAATGAGAGTAAAATAAACTTGCACTTGAAGAAAAGTTTTGTAATATAAAATACATGATGTGGTTATTAGTTGTTTGATTTTTTTTTTGTAAATAAGCAATTTAATAAAAACTTAAGTAAAAACTAAAAATTTAATAACCATTCAACAATTTAGTGTATAAATTCAAAATTAAATTTATTCACAGCTCTGTGGATACTATTAAAATGCCTTTTTAAACCATTTTCCCTATTATTTTTTAATGTTTCATAACATACAATGCATTGCATATTGCCAAAAGCATTTTTAATCACGAAATATTTCCCAGCTTCCATAATTATATTATCAATTTTTTGTCTGTAGAAATTTATTAAATTTGAACTTTAATTTCGTTCCGTGTGCTCAAAAAAACTAAACAAAAAACCAGGAAAAAATTAATACATGCGTGCACAACTTAATTCGTCGCTTTCTCAGTGACGACTAAATTAAAGAGCATAAGCATGTGTGTGATTTTCATCCGCACAATTGTGCTATTGCTTGCGGGTGGGTTACTGTATTATATTCTTAATTAATTCACCATACATACATATTAATTCCTTGAGAAGAGACAAGTATTGAACCAACAACCTTCTGAATGATAGGCAAGCACTCTTACCAATTGCCTAACAGGGCAGCCTGAATAAGCATTGAAATTTTTGAGTTTTAAAATTTTATTTTATTTTCAAAAAAATATATTTCAAGTTCGAATATTCCTCGGAAGAATGAAAAATTTACTTAAATTTTTTGCTTAATGCAAATAAAAAATATATTCTATAATTTAAAGAAAAAATACTTAAAACTGGTAAATATTTTTCTAAAATTTAGAAAACCTTTTTATATCTTTCGAGTAAGTCAAATTTGATGAACTACTCAGGAGTAAGTCATTTCCTGAAATTTATTTTTTAATTTAAGACGAGATTGACTAGTTCTTAGGATACATTTTCCCAAAACTTTTAAACCGTTTTCTAATTTTTGGTACATATTTCCTTTAAACAAGTAAACTTGTCCTTGAATGTGAGATTTTTTGTGTGTATTTTTGTGAACTATTTTTAAGGATATGAACTTTTAATTTTTTACTCATATTAAGTAATTTTTACTAGATTTTTGTAAAAATTAATTTAAACTTAGAAAAAATTACTTAAATTTGGAAAGTTTTTTTACTTAAATTTAGAAACTTTTTTTCCTTAATAATAGTATATGTCTTTTTTTTTTGAGTGTATATATAATCATATAGCAACCGAATAAAATCAAGAAGAAAACCTTTTTAAAAAAATCAATAAGGCAACTCAATAAAATCAATAAGAAATCCATATAGTTTACAATTTATAAGAAAACCTAATAGAATCAAGAAGTTTTTCTCTATGGATTGTTTTTTTGGTGTCAAAAATAACGGAAATTGAGTAAAAAAAGTTGGGAATAATAAGATTTCTTCTTGATTTTATGTGGTTTTTTCTTGATAAAATTAATAAGATTTACCACATAAAAACAATAAGGAATCTCTATGAAAAAATCTTCGCTTCTTTCTGCTGGGATACCCCTTAGCCTAAAAACGTTTCATAGAGAAAATCTTATTGATTCTATGAGGCAGTTTCTTATCTGTGCAAAAATTATAAAAAGCTGTAACATAAGCTAAGTACTCTATGTTCCACTAATATTACTGAAGTAACAGAATCGCAAAAAAGAAATGAATAAATTAATATAAAAAAAAATTATGATAACTTTTAATCGACTAGACCGATTTTCTTCAAGTATAGACTAGAAGATATACAACCACGTTACATTTTCAACAAAAAAAATAAATAAATTGGTCAAGTCGTGTCGGAGCTGCGGCGTCAAACACATACCAATTCAACAGAATATATCTAAAACAGATGTAATATCTTCCAAATGGCTGGACCAGTTTCCTACTAACATAGCTAAGAACACTCTCGATCAAGTCGCCTTTCAAACAGAAACTAAATCAAAATTGGTCCAGCCGTTTGGTCTGTACGTGGACACGTACATACAAACAGATGCACAGACACACACTACAAACTTATAACTCCCCTTTTTTTTGTCGGGGATTGAAAACCGAAACGAAATTTTTTAAAAAGTATAGGTATATATACACATTTGCAAACATTGATTTCTTTTGAAAGATCATTTAAAAACCCCAGATAATCCCACTTTTTACTCGTAGCTTTCAGACGATTCTTTTTTTTACTTTTAATAGAAGAACAAGTAGAAAAGTTTCTTTCGCAAATTGTTAATGTTGTTGATTGATATAGTTAAAATGGCATTAAAAAGCATATACAGTTCGAGTAATCCTTTCTTTGATGTTTCCAAATAATTTAAATCAATTTCTTATTTTATTATTCATACAGTTTTTTAGATCAGTAAATAAAACATTATCAGTTTCTTCATGAAAACAAAGTATTTGCGTACTCTTTGTGTAGCTTTTTGTGGCATATTTTAAAAAGTTAGTATTGGGTAGGAAAACTGAGGAATAACATTAGGACATTAAATTCTTCCTTACGTCGTTTAATAAATCGATTCTTAAGGCTTTTGATTAGAGAAAATCAGTTATTTTTTCTAAAGTTTTTATCAAAAATTGTAAGCCACCTTCTAATTCTATTAAAGAGGCATTATCTCTTCCCAGCAAGAAAAAAATATGCGTTTAGCGAACATATACATATAAACAAGCTTACATATGCATTTATAATTTGGAGGATTTTTTTAACGTCCTTTTGTTAACACATTAAAAAATTATGATATGCAAAATACTTTTTATACAAAGTAGTTAAGAAAATTGTTCGAATAATCGAATATTCGACAAAAATGGTTCGAATAATTTTTTATTCTAAATTGAAAATTTTTGTTCGTTCGAACAAAAATGATAAAAAGTTGTTCGAATGACAACTCTAATCGATATTGAATGCCGTAATTTGACACCTGGGATCTTATCGTCGCTTACGATAACGAGCTGAGACGACCACGTTTTCCAGTTTGAGATTATGGCAATCGTTATCCAACAATGTAATAATGTGGTGCGATATCGAATGCCATAATCTCAAACTGAAGAAACGTGATCGAATCAGCACGTTATCGAAAGCGATGATTAGACCCCTGGCCCTTTCTTCAAATATATAAAAATTCAACAAAAAAGAAATATGTGACAAAAATTGGATTGAGTCATGGGCTCAAGTGATGACGAGTACTGGTTCGATTTAAGGGATACGTGCACGACTTTCTAGATCATGTATTTGTGTGTGAACTTAAATAAACTGCTCTTCATTAAAATAAAGGAATCGAACCAATTCATGTTCTCGGATTCGTAAACGTTTTTTGAACCAGTGCAGGCATGTTCCCTGACATTAAAGCTTTTTGGATGTTAATTTTCATGACTTCAATAATGATGAATTTCTTCGGTTCTAGGAGTGTTAAACATGAATTTACTTCTGGCAATAAATTAAGAAGGCATGAGAGTGACAAAAATATTTTTTGCTAGGTAAGCACAAACATATTTAAAAAAAAGGTTTTGACCCGCCGACAATTCTCCGCTCACATTTGATTTGAAGTGTGATGGTCTGAACACAATATGTGATTTTACGTTAGATTTTTTTTGACAGTCGCAACGAATGTATTTAGATTTCTGTATCGTAAAATGTTATGAAAGTAATTATTAATCACCCCTATTCTGCGTTTCGATTACGTTCCCGCATTCAGTTACGCACGGATCGAAAAGAGGTATTCTGCCAAAAGAACTGAATGGAAAGAAAAAGAAGAAGAGAAGAGTATGTTTAAACCTGCTGCTTTGATATGAAACGGGTGAAATAGGAACAGAAAAATTAAGCAATTTTGCAAAAATTTTAGCTAAAAGTTAAATTTAGTGCAAAAAAACAGTGTTTTAACATTAAAACAAATAATAATTAAATAATGTGAAAATTTTCATTAAATAAACTCTTGCAAATTTAAGTACAGAGAGTTAAAAAAAAAACGATATAATCAAGAGGTATTTGTGACCAAACTTTTCCAGTCTGAAGAATCCTGTCGCGCCGGAGGTGATATTTTAATATTTTACACATAATTGTAACACAAAAATAAAGTTTATTTGTTTAAATTTAATTAAATTCGTAGATAATATTGTTTTTCGTTGCCATTAAATAGGTATGTCAACTTTATATAGTGTTGTACCTGTAATAAACTAAATAAAATTCGCCTTTCAGTGCAGAAAAAAAACAAACTGTTTAGTTCATTAACTAAACCTTCTTTCATTTAATACTTGCATTATTTTTTTTTTTTTTTAATTAATCACTTTTTAAAGCTAAACAAACAAAAATTGAAAACGCTCCGCCACTAAAATAACAACTTACAAAAACGTAGTTACGATCGAAATGCAGAATACATAGAATCGAAAGAGAAATCGAAGAACGGAACGCAGAATACCAAAGTTGCCAAACGGAGAAACTTTCGATTCGAATCGAAACGCAGAAAAGGGGTGAATACTTGTATAATAGTCTGAACGGGGCTTAAGTAAAATATTTTTTTATTAAAAATACACAGAAAAAATATCATCGAAATGCAACCAACAAAACAAATTGTTAACATTTATGGCCTGTTTCTAATTACATAACAAGTAAGCCCTCAGGCAAGCATGCGGTACACAGGCAAGTACGTAACAAAATGAGTTTTTATAGTACACTTGTCTAGCTTACGCACCCCCAGGGGAGTGTATGGATTAATTCTGTAGACTACGGGTGTGGCAATCCCGGGGCCCCAGCTAGGGTAATGTAGCTTTTTCCGCTGGCGGACCTTTGGCTCATTACCCGTAAAACTTATGTGTTACTACCCAATCTCTGAATATAAACAGAGTAACGGATGTGCACATATTTATAAAAGGAAAACAAATATTGTATGCCCGTTGTTGTCAGCTAGGTGCAGCGTCACCTAGAACTGCCCCTGAGTTCAAAAGACGATAGAGGTGAAGCCCTTGAGGTGGAACTTCGAGGTCTAACCAGAGGCTACTTCTGGTGCCACGGGTGCCGGTGGCCCGACAGCCGAGCTGCTTAGAGTTGAGTGCATGTAGCGGTCGTCAGTTTCCTTTGCTAAAATGCCGAGTTCGTCCTACCTCATGAGGTTAAAAGGATGATTTTGGTATGTGTGGAGTAGGCACTGATTATTTGGCGACACAGGCATGGTTGGGAGAATAGTCTTGGCTTCCCAGTGTGAAATCAATGCTAGTGATTGGTCTGACGCGGTCAGCCAGACACTATTCTAGGTGCTGTTGCCATTCAACAGAAGCTGCTATGGGCACGGACATAGCAGCAGAGTTTAGATAGCTCAAATTTCCTCAGCAAGGTAATTGAATATAATACAGGGATAACTATATTCAAAGATTGCAATCTATGTGCCTTATGGAGTGGGCCATTGGTTCATTCTAAAAGGGTGCATGGGGCGTTGGTCTGGCGTCTAACCCACACCCGGTGCTCTGGCACACGTGAGATAAGGCCGTAACGGCAGGTACTCACGTAAAGCGATTGCACATCTGTCTAGCTTACGTTGTATTTGGTATCACTTTTTGTATTTTTAATTTCATTATTGCCATGGTATACAATTTGGTATTTGAGTTAATTTTTTTCCATATTAGAAGCATAACTTAGTGGCAGCCCTGGGAGAAAATCATACAAAATAAAAAACAGCTGCTTTTAAATTACAATAAAATATTAGGTCAGTTCGTTTATTTATCAATCAAAATCGAATAACTGAATAAATCCTGATTATTTTTCCTAGAAAGCATTAAATAATATTTGTATAAATTAAAAAAGGCTGCATCGTAGATTTTTAATTAATAACATCGTTAGTGACACTCTTTTCTTATTTTCGGTATATTATAATTTTTTTCACAAATTATTAAAGCATTAAGATTTGATTGAAACAAGTCAAAAAGCTTTCGTGCTTTATGTCTTTCAAGTAGTTCAAATTATTGTATTTGCTTAAATAAACATAAAAAGAAAAAGGATTTCATCTATTATATACGATATGTACATACATATATCGCCAGATAGTTACTAATTTGTTGCATTTAATGGACATGCTCCCAATCTTCTTGCTTTGAATACAGCTAGATCCAAGATAATAATGAATAAAAAACTTTACACTGAAATCTGGTTCAAAGCACATCAATTTATGTATATATGAAACAAAATAATGGGCCTTATCATGGTTGGCAGTTTTCGACTTCAAATTCAACGATTTGTAGTTGATTAAAGAAAAAAAGCTTTATTTTTCTTTAATCTAGTACAATACGCCTGACTTTCGCAGCAACTTTGCCAATCACAATAAGGGGCAATGCTTAGTTAACTTGAAAATTATGGATATGAGACAACTTTGGGGTTTAATATCTTTTAATAAATTTGAAATGTAGAAAAATGTATTAGAGATATAAAAAATATATTTCATATACATAAAACCTATGCTCTTTTTTTTATGTT
Organism: Tachina grossa; assembly: GCA_949987645.1. Taxonomy (NCBI): domain Eukaryota; kingdom Metazoa; phylum Arthropoda; class Insecta; order Diptera; family Tachinidae; genus Tachina; species Tachina grossa. Next base: position 38,157,076 of record OX465276.1, on the reverse strand, counting down.
ACACATCATACAAGAAAACGAAAGAAGAATTTATTTGAAAATAAAATTCACAAAAAAGAAAAATGTAACCGCTATTTTCGGCAACCATTTATTCAGTAAAAACTTGCAATTACTCAGACTCAAATTACTTTGTCAATATTTTGTATAAACGAACGAAATTCAATATAATACAGCGAGGCTCAGTAAAAAGTTTCAAGTGCTCGAACAAACCTATTATTACTTACCTTGAACAAATATATGTATGTGAACAAAATTGAAAATAAAATTGTGATGAAAATTCATATGGCATATAATGTAAAAATGTTTGGATTTATGCTTGCAGTTTCCATAATGGTTCCATTAGACGATTGTGTGGACATTAGATTTCTTATTTAATGAGTAAAAACCTATTTTAATTTCCACACAAGTACCTTTTTGTGATTGTCTGTATTTGACATTAGATACAATTGGAATTGTTATGGAGAAACAACAAAATAAAAAAGTATTACGTTTTTTACTCAGAAAAAGTTGACACTTGTTTTATGGAACCCCAAAGCCAACTTTTATACTCATATGAACAAAATTTTTGAGTTACTTGTAACGTAGAAACATGCCATTAATTTAAAAATTAACAATCATCATTGTTGATATAACAAATTTTAATTTTTGTAGTCAATTAAATTACTCAACAAAATTATTTATTAAATTATATCGTAATGGAATGCGCACATTTAGAAGAAACAAGAAATCATATTTTGTGTGTATTCATCATTTGCGTATTAATTAAAGTGTTGCTCTTTAGCTGAGAGGTAAGTGAGTCAGTTTATTAGTGTTGATGTTGCCGGTTCAACTCCGCCCAAAGACGTTTAGTGTTTTTCGCAGACAAGCAAAAAATCGTTTAGAGGACTGTGATTGTGTATAAAAAGCTTGTTAATAAAACAATTATGATACATAAAATCAAGAATTCACATTGTTAATATAACAATAACTTTAATTGAAATAACTTTGAAATCTAACAAAAATAAATGTTGAAAAAAATAAATAATTTTCAACAAATTAGTTGTTGATATATTTAATTGAAAATATTTTTCAGATTTTCCTTCAACTTACAATTTCGTTAATTGTATTTACAAAAATCGTTGTAGGTTCAAAATCAATTAATTATTTAATTGATAGAACAAAAAAAATTAATTGTATTTACAAATCATTTTTTTCTGTGTACATTGAAATTGATTATTGAGCGTTTAGCTGGATCCTATGCGCATTTCAGCCAATGTATGTATTAATGGTAAAGTAAGAAAACAAAAAACATATTGATTATTGATTTCTTGTTTCAACTTTGTTATTTGTTTTAAGCTTCTCATTTGTCTAAATGAAAGTTTATAATATAATAACTCCAGTTGTTCTAAGAAGCTTTGGGTAAAGGTTCCCTGATGATCTGCATTAGCAACAGTGAAATGCGCATAGGATCCAGCTAAACCCTCAATAATCAATTTCAATGTATTTTGAATAAAAAAAATATTTTACTTAATAAGTAAAATATTAATTTGGGATTATTAGTGCGTTTAAAAAATTTTAAACTTAAATTTAACAACTCCCATAAAAAAATCACTAATTAAAGATCTATTATTAATAATATAAATGAGAAATTCAAACCGCAGTCTTGAGCAGTGATGCCAACTTTTTTGGCTCTAGAAGCACATCGGAATTTTAAAAAAGCACTAAAAAGCGTAATTTTGAAATCTAAAAAGCGTAAGAAGCACTAAGGTGAAAAACGAGTGAAATTTAATAATGTTTTGCTAAGCTATTCTCTATTTCGGCAATGTTAAAAAAAATATATCAGGCGAAAGAATAGCTTCTTTACACTAAACAAATAAATACACTAACAGCCTTATTCAAAAAAAAAATATTTTACTTGAGGTTTAAAGTTCATAGTAGCTACCAAGCACTTTAAGGCTAACATTGCTTTGTTAAGAAATTGTATTGAAAAGACAACTTTAATTATTTTGTGATTTAATAATAAATTCTGGTAACACCACCATGTTCAACAACCATTTCACAGCTTATGATGTACAACATCGAATACAATTTCATTCGAGTATTCAACTAACTTTTTATTTTATTAAATACATTTTTATTATCTTGAAGTTAAGCAACCTAATTTATAAAATATAAGCTTCTGACATGGAAGCAAAACAGATAAACATTTTTATGAAGTAATTAAAAGTAAAAAAAAATATGATGAACTTAGAAAAATTATCTCAATTTATTTTATTCGAACGAAATGAGTATTTGAATATCCAGCTTTTTTCGATTCGTTTTATTTGAATGTACATCACTAAAACATTTTTGTATAATTGTATTTATTTTAATATTTTTTTTATGGATTTTGCTATGTATTTCGAATCGGTTGGATAGTTTAGTGATATTTTCCATCACATGACAGAAATAATAAATTTAAGTTAAGAGCTAGCACTTCTAGCTTCATTTTCAGATGCAACATGAATCAGTATGTGCTATATTAACAAAAATATTGAGGTAGTTTTAAGAAATACACAAATTTCTTAGAAGCGCTACTTAGTGCTTTTTCTTAGTTTGGCACTAACGCTCAAAATTTGGCGTTTTGAGTCTTCAAAAAGCACTTAAAATAGTGCCAAAAGCACCAAGTTGGCATCGCTGGTCTTGAGTGTCATAGTGTCATAATGTTTTTAATTACTCTACAAGAAATGAATGACTGAAACTAACACAAACAAAATTTTTTCACTAACACATTTGCAAAAATTTTATATTGAATTCAATAGTGACAGTTAATTGACTAGTTCATTTGTTCGAAAGTGATGATGGATTTTTTTATTAATTAAAGTTGCTCTACTTTAGCATATATGTTAGAGTGAAACATCTAAATTATATGTATATGTCAAAACTTTTAAATATCGAGTTATATTAACAAAAAAAAAAAAAAAAAAAAAAAAAAAAAAAAAAAACAATTCACTCGGTCTTTGAAAATTAAAGTTTATAAAAATGTTAAAAAAGACAAGTAAAATAGTCAATAAAAAGAAATTCACAAAGTTTAGTTTAATATATATATTTCTCTTTAAAATTTTAGAAGGAGATGGAAAGATGTGAAGGGGGCTAGATACCGCTTAAGCTATTTGGGGTTTTTGTTTATCTGTATTTCTTGTTTTAAATATGTTATTTACTTGTGTATTTTAAAGTTATATTTTAAAATGAAAAGCAAATAAAATAACTTAAAAAATATATATTTGTTGTCAGTATATCAATCATGTATGATTAGTCAATTATGGTCAGTCAAACTTGAATAATATTTATGCAATCTATCATTGATTAGTAAAGAGCAGTAGAGTGAGCAGTCCCACTATATATTTTATAGTCGTTAGAGTGAGATGCAAAATCATACGTACACAAAAGTTTCCATCACATTTTTCATTTTGCCCTTAAAAATGTGATAGAAACTTTGTTCTACGCAATGATGAATATATCCTGCATGACTTCCGATAAAATTACCAGTTAATTGACTGATACTATTCTTGTTTGGTATTTTAATACAATCTATTTTGCTTTTGTTTTTTGTTCTAAAAATTTTTTTAAATATTATGGCACTATGACACTTAAGACTACCGTCTGAATACCCCAAAAATAAAACCAAGTTTGCTTCCTTTAGTAAAATAAATTTTTTATTCTTAAACTAATACATTATCGGTTTCATTGCTTTATCTTAATTAAAAAATGAAGTGAATACTTTAGTAACGTTTATACTTCAGTCTACGTACAATTTTATAGCGGTAGCCATCATCAGCAAATTCTGGTTTTACTCCAGGTACTGAATTGGCAACTAAAACTTGCTCCAAGACAGGTTGAGCACATAATTCATTAACATCACGGCGCTTGCGGTATTTTAGGCGGCGAACGGTTTTGTAGCGGTAACCGTCTTCAGCCAAATCGGTCTTCGCTTCAGGAATTGAATCGACAACGTTAACTTCTTCGGAGCAAGGTTGAGGTGCAACAACTTCTTCTTTGGATATTTCAGCGGGAGGCAAATACTGACTAGTAGGCAAATCTTTGACATCCCGACGTTGGCGATATTTCAATCGGCGAACGGTTTTGTAACGGTAGCCGTCTTCAGCCAACTCTGTTTTTACTTCAGGAACTGAATCGTCAACAACAATTTCTTCGGAAACAGGTTCAGTGACGACTTCTTCTTGAGATATTTCAGCAGGAGGTAAATATTTACTGGCGGGCAGTTCATTAACATCACGACGCTTGCGGTATTTTAGGCGGCGAATGGTTCTGTAGCGGTAACCGTCTTCAGCCAACTCTGTTTTTACTTCAGGAACTGAATCGTCAACAACAACTTCTTCGGAAACAGGTTCAGTGACGACTTTTTCTTGAGATATTTCAGCAGGAGGTAAATATTTACTAGCGGGCAGTTCATTAACATCACGACGTTGACGGTATTTCAATCGGCTAACGGTTTTGTAGCGGTAACCGTCTTCAGCCAACTCTGTTTTTACTTCAGGAACTGAATCGTCAACAACAACTTCTTCGGAAACAGGTTCAGTGACGACTTCTTCTTGAGATATTTCAGCAGGAGGTAAATATTTACTAGCGGGCAGTTCATTAACATCACGACGTTGACGGTATTTCAATCGGCGAACGGTTTTGTAGCGGTAACCGTCTTCAGCCAACTCTGTTTTTACTTCAGGAACTGAATCGTCAACAACAACTTCTTCGGAAACAGGTTCAGTGACGACTTCTTCTTGAGATATTTCAGCAGGAGGTAAATATTTACTAGCGGGCAGTTTATTAACATCACGACACTTGCGGTATTTTAGGCGGCGAACGGTTTTGTAGCGGTAACCGTCTTCAGCCAACTCTGTTTTTACTTCAGGAACTGAATCGTCAACAACAACTTCTTCGGAAACAGGTTCAGTGACGACTTCTTCTTGAGATATTTCAGCAGGAGGTAAATATTTACTAGCGGGCAGTTCATTAACATCACGACGCTTGCGGTATTTTAGGCGACGAACGGTTTTGTAGTGGTAACCGTCTTCACCCAACTCTGTTTTTACTTCAGGAACTGAATCGTCAACAACAACTTCTTCGGAAACAGGTTCAGTGACGACTTCTTCTTGAGATATTTCAGCAGGAGGTAAATATTTACTAGCTGGCAGTTCATTAACATCACGACGCTTGCGGTATTTTAGGCGGCGAACGGTTTTGTAGCGGTAACCGTCTTCAGCCAACTCTGTTTTAAGTTCAGGAACTGAATCGTCAACAACAACTTCTTCGGAAACAGGTTCAGTGACGACTTCTTCTTGAGATATTTCAGCAGAAGGTAGATATTTACTAGCGGGCAGTTCGTTCACATCCCGACGCTGGCGATATATCAAGCGGCGTAGGGTTTTATAACGGTAACCGTCCTTAGCTGGTATAGTTTTAGTGTCATGGGCTGGCTGTGCAACTATTAATTTTTCAGGTTCTGAAAGATCTTGATCGGGTTTATCATCCAAAGTGATAAGCGGTTCTTCGAAACTCTCTGGTGGGATATACTCCTCAATAGATTGGCTTTTATCAGACACCGGCGAGATATCAGTAGGTTTTATGGACGCCGCCGCAGCAACCGCCACTATGGTTAAAAGTGCAAGCCAAATTTTCTGCAATACAAGATATTATCATTTAAATATGAAATACTTGTTTGAAAAGTTTGTATTATTTGAACCTGAAACTTACCATAATTTTTTAAGATCACTGAGTTTGGTGTTGAAGAATTCAATAATGTTTATGTTATGCTCTATCCAAAGCAAGCGCAAAAGTATTTATAGCCCCGGTAATTGTTTTCTTAACTGAAAACCAAATTATGAGCAAAAACCATTTAAAATTATTTATGTTTAATTTTTTGCTTCTTTTAAATTCTATTTTCACGTGTAAAGGTTCAAATGGTTCATGGTTTTTTTTGAGCTCTTGACAGTTTCAATTACAGGCGGAAATAAAAAAATTCTTTTAAGCAGCGAAATTTTATTAATTTCAAGTTCAAGTACGATTTGCGTATTTTAATTAAAATTAGCAATTCATCATTGAATTTGCTAAATAAAGCAAAAAAAAAAAATAAAATAAAAATTAGTGAAAGAATGTTGAAAGCGTAATAAGCAAAATGCTTATTGAATATTTGACAATGGTTTAGGCATTGTTGTATATAAATGCCTAAATATGTATACATAAATATATATGTATGTATGTACGTTGTACCTACATACATACAAATGTACGCATATTATTATTAATGTTATTAGATTAAAATAATTTTGGTTTGCAACTTGGAATTTCTCGTTATGATATTAGCCCAATTCACAATCTTGTGCAAATGGTCTAGCATCGTTGCATGTACAAAATGGTATAGTATATTGATACTCACCACTAAGAATTGTTAAGTGGTGAGTTTTAATATACTTCACCATTTTGCACATGCAAGGATGCAAGACCATTTGCACAAGATTGTGAATTGGGCTATCATATTATCATGACATCTTATTGTATGTACATAATTACAATAGCAATATTCAGCTGTCGAAAGTATATGCTAGTTTTACAAGAAATTATGGCTTATAGATGATTTTATATAATTGGCAAAAACCAAAACATATGTTATTATATCCCAGCAAAAGATTATGGAACGTATACAAAATGAAATAAGAGTTTTCGTGATTTTTTAAGCACTTGTTGCTTCTAATGCATACATATTGCCATCGTAAGTAAATTTTCAATAAGAGTATAGTTTGTGGGCATTAGCCCAATTCACGATCTTGAGCAAATGGTCTTGCATCGTAGCATGTGCAAAACGGTATAGCATATTGATACTCACCACTTAACAATTCTTAGTGGTGAGTATAAATATACTACACCATTTTGCATATGCTACGATGCAAGACAATTTGCACAACATTGTAAATTGTGTATTATATAACTAATAATATATATATATATATATATATATATATATATATATATATATATATATATATATATATATATATATATATATATATATATATATATATAAAATATAAAATAATAATAAAATATGCAGTGAAAAAAATATGCAAAAATGTATTAAATCATCAAGGTTGAAATCCGGTGGAGCTCATAATAGTACAAGTAAGAAATGGCCTAGTTGCAGAAAGCATGTCTGGAAGTCCGAAGAGTGTTGGTTCTCATCCCAATTTTTTTTAAATTTTTTTATTTTTTATTAATATTGCACATGCATGCAAAAATGTGTTATAATCATGGAGTTTTCATTATTCATAAGCAGTTATTTGAATGACAATCAGTTTATTTAAATTTGTTCAATGACACGCTAATATTAAACCGGCGCCGAGGGGATGGGTCAAAATTACCCGTCACTTTTCGAATTGATTGTGGTTTTAAATATGTACTTCTCTTCTCTACGCTCTTCTCAGTAGCTGGAGATATTGAATCTCTCTGAATGTTATAAATCTCAAATCAGTCGCATGGTGCTTCGAGTAACACGTGCGTAAAGTTAAAAAAAGGCAAATTTGATCAACATATCATACCTCTTTGCGCCGACTGCATTAATGATGATTCTTCCAAATGATTTTTTCAGCACACAGGCGCTTATTATGAGTTGCATTGGGTTTTCTATCTTCGCAGGCTATCCAATATCGAAAATCGAATGTGCAATTAATTTTTATAAGCATCGAAAATTTCGTTGAGCAACGAATTTTCTATCGAACAGAATTTGTCATTCTATGAAGTATTTTAAAAATCATAGTGATATTCAAAACACCGACAATCTTTGTCGAATGGTCGTTATAATACCAAATGAAAGTTCGCTTGATAAGATCTTTCTACACGCAAAGAAAAAATATGGTTGAGGCAACCATAATCAAACAGCAACATACTATGATTGAATTATATGGTTGCAGTCAAATCATATTATTGTTAATAGAAAAACAAACTTTAATTATATTATTATCTGAGTTAATAATAATAAGCCATGTCACAGAGCTCAATTCAATTCGGAAACGGAATTCAATCCGTATTTTAGTGCTTTAGAAAACGAATAAAAAATTCGGAATGAAATCACTTTTAATTTCATGGACGGAATTAACATTTGCTGCATGTTAAAGTAAAAAAAAAACATTTAAACATTTTTTTTTTCAATTAAGAATACTATTTTTAACCCCCGACTAAAAAAAGGCGTGTTATAAGTTTGTAGTGTGTATCTGTGTATCTGTGTGTCTGTCTGTGTCCACGTACAGGCCAAACGGCTGGACCGATTTTCATTTAGTTTTTTCTGTTTGAAAGATGACTTGATCGAGAGGGTTCTTAGCTATGTTGGAAAAAAATCGGTATAGCCGTTTAGAAGATATAACATCTTTTCTACAACACTATTGTAAGATGTGACTAAAATATAATTGAGACTCACAATACCATGATCTAATATTATATTAATATTGTTAAATACGACCACAGTATTATTTAATGTAATAATACTATTTTGTTTTTTAATCATATTTTTATTGTAGAAACAGCTGTGCGTTAAATTCGAAATAAAAATAAATTAATATTATTGACATAAAATGTATATATAGAAATGTTTACTTACACGACATACAAACATGTCTGTATAAAGAGGTACACAAATGTTTATATATTTTTATTGGCCAACCCTTTTGTTTATAATTTATTTACATATCTATTAATCTAGGCGCACGGGAGTGCGCCAGGCCAAGTTCTGGCCAATGCACGCAGTGTGTATATTTACAAGAAGCCATTCGAGCTGTTTTTACCCCCCTCATAACTTTGTTCCCCACGACCGTAAAATTATGAAATTTAAATCATAATTAGAATAAATTCATGTTACCTCATATGCAAAGTTAACAGATTCTCTAGAAATTATATGACACCCTTACGATTACAAATTTATATCATACATAATATATTTCTGTGTTATGTATTGTGGCAAAGAAGAACTTGGTCAAAATTTATATCTCACAACTTTTAATGGCCGAAATTTTGGATAAGAACTTGGCCGTTTTACACATTTATGTCTTTGTGAGGATTTTCCCTAACAATTTACCTACATAATATTTTGAGTGTATATATACAACAAAATTTCTTTAAGAAAATTATTTAGAGAATTCAAACACAAGAACTCAAAATTATTCTCAAACAAAAATGTCCTAAATCTTCTTAGTGAATTAGGGCATAAACCCTACTGCTCTACGTGCACTACCTACCGATAGCTTACAAACGAAATACCGAACTGACAGATGTTTCTGATTTTTTTTTTTTTTTAAACTTAAAATAGTATGGTTTTGGATAACATTATATTGTTATTTACATCATATTATTTTTAAATAATAATACAAATTATGTTGTAGTCATAAATTTTTAACAAGACTATATTGTTAAACTCTAACCATATCACACTTTTTTATGGATGTGAGAATATAATTATTAAATTCAAACATTACTCTGTTTATCGTAACGAAATAAATGTTTAAAATAACAATAACTAGTTTTCAACGACCACACATTTGTTTCAGAGAACATAATATTGTTTTCTCAACCATTCTACAACCATACCTTTTCTTTCCGTATACTAAAGTCGAAGATGGAAAGTAAAATTATAGTTTTATTTTACTGTTTTAAGCTTTAAGTATATTTATAAACCTTAATTTTTATGTATGTACATACCGTCCTATCGTAATTGTGTACACGATAGTCTCCTCCCTATAAAATGAAAACTTGCTAGGTATATGTCTTTGCACGATGTCGAATTCTGTGGTCTTACATTATTAGACTTTTCATTCGATATCGAATGAAACGATGTCAAACTGAAATATTTTTATTAATTTTACTCTCTATCGTATGATGATGAAATAAGTATTTATTGGAACAAGATATATTGAAATTTCGTTTTCATCAAATACATGAATTTAAAAATAAATAACAAAAATTAAAAATTTTAAAAACCCCCGACTTTTTTCAGAAAAAATGTTATATCATCTAAACGGCTGGATCGATTTTCTTCAAACATAGCTAAGAACCCTCTCGATCAAGTCATCTTTCAAACAGAAAAAACTAAATTAAAATCGGTCCAGCCGTTTGGCCTGTACGTGGACACGGACAGACACACAGACACACAGCCACACACTACAAACTTATAACACCCCTTTTTTAGTCGGGGATTAAAAATAAGTTCAATTATTATTTACTAATTTTATGGTTTTGTGTAATATGTTTTGAAAGCTAATTAATATGTATATGACAAGTAGTTCTTAGAGTAATGATGTCAGTTTCATGGCACAATTGTGCAAACTAAAATCACACACATTCTTATTCTCTTTCATTTAGTCGTCAATGAAACAGCGACGATAACACATGCGCAGCGGGTGTATTAAATTCTTTATAGATACAGTGAAAGAAAAAATGTGGTATGCGAAAAATATTCTATGATCATTAATGCTTTTTGCGGCATTCAATGTATTTTATGTTACAAAACTTTTAAGGAAAGAAATTAATATATATGAAAAAGTCATTTTGGTTTTTTTTGGAGCAGCTTTACTAAACTGCATTTAATATCAAAACTTAAAAGACCAATAACTTGGAAACTATTGGTCGCAGCCAATTTTTTTATTAAATTTCTTCTTCTTATTTTTCAAGTTTCTATCAGATAAGCTATTTAAAAATTTATTTTTGGAATTTCTTTACAGTTTCCTATGAAAAGTTTACAGCGCCGTAACTCGTAAAATATGGGTCGCCCGCAACTTTTTTATATAATTTTTATTCCTTATTTTTTAATTTTCTACCACATAGACTCTTTTATATATATTTTGAGCTGCTTCACTAAACTGCATTTGTTATATACATATATTTATTTTTTTCGATGTACTTCAGAGACGAATGACACAGCTTTTCTCACACATACAACTATAGTGTTATTTTTGACACCACTGTCTTAGATTAATAACTAATTGTTTGCTGGGTAACTGTAATATGTGTGTATGTACTTACATATACATATATCTACTTCTTCGAATTGGTTTATTCAAATAAATTTTAATGTATATTTACTTATTTGCTTGTGTTGTTGTTATGAATGCTGCTATTACTCTTTTATATAATTCAATGAGCTTTTGTTGGCACTAATCATTGTTAACAGATTTTCGTTAAATCTTAACTTAAGCAGAATTTATGAAGTGTAATCATAATCATTGTGGTGTGTTTTAATACCTGACAAATATTTAATTCCAGTAATAAACCTGTTTTTGTCACACGCGCTCTTTTCTTTTTGTCAAAGCTTAAAGTATTTAATAATCGTTTGATTGGTATTAATTTAATTTATTTTAAGCACGTTTCCATTAACTGTAGATTGTAATAAATAAGGAGATGCTAAAATCTCCGCAATGAACTTTAAATTTGAGACAAAGAATTAACTTTCGGTCCGCTGCTGTGTTTTTTAACCGACTTCAAACAAAGAAGGACGATATCAAATTCGTCTCTTTTTTCGGCGGTGCTATTTTAGACTGATTGCAAAAATTCATTTTTTTTTGAGAGGGTACAGTTTCCTATTGGAAAGAAGTGGGCGGGGATACGCCCATAATTTTTTAAATTTAACTTTATGATATTTATTATTATATATTTATTGAATTGGTGCGAAACCTATCAAGCACCTTTGGTTATTGTAATTAAACAATTTGAAAGTTGAAAAATTGGGCGGGGTTGTGCCCATTTAAATTTATTAGTATATTTTACGTGGTTCTACTTAACCAATTCTTACGAAACTTACCACACTCCCTGAGCTCTGATATAGGCACAATACTCCATTTCAAAAAAATGGGCGGAGTCACGTCCATTAAAATTAAATATTTTAATTTAAGTGGTTCTACTTTACCCATTTTTGCAAGACTTAACACGCACCCTGAACTCTGAAAAACACACAATCTTGCTTTTAAAGAATAGGTGAAGGTACGTCCATTAAAACGTAATTTTATATTTTACATACTTCTTATATTCTTCTTTCAGATCTTTGCATTGAAGTCGGCTTTTTTTCTTGGCAGAATTGTTAAAAAGTTATTTTATGCAAAAATTTTGGATAAAACGCTTACATATCGATTGCTTAATGTAAAAAAAAAAATACTGAATAGAAACTAAATCATTCACATACTCGTATATGCAAGAATACTCGACATTCGGACTATTCGACATTCGAGAAATCAAAATTTTGAGAAAACCGACAACCATATTGTGAAAAGCCGTGTCTTAAAACCGGTTGAAAAACCGAGCCGATCACCCTAGTTGCCATACATGTTTTATATTTAAAGCAAGGTTGGCAAACGGTATCGTAAAAATACCGATACCGATTCAAATACCGTTAAAATTAGGTACCGGTATCAATACCGATACCGAAACTCAGTCCGGTTAGAAAATACCGGTATCGACAATACCGTTTATGTCTATACCGGTACGTACCGGTATACCGATTTCCGTAAAAAAAAGTTACAAAACTTAATTCCAATTAATTTTTTTGGAATTAATTACAGAAACAAAATTTCCCCCTTTAGACAATCTTATACAGCTCTATTCTTACTACTTTTTATCGACAACAAAGTGTAAGCACACCATAACCAAATACATATGTATAAACTAGAGTTTTTCTTTTCCCGGACTTTTTCATTTCACGGGAAAGCGGGAACGACTTTTCGGCTTCCCGGGAAATTCCCGCCCAGTGCAATACAATACAAAATATTTTTAATTTAATTATTTCAAAAAAAAAAAAAAAAAAAAATTATAATTCATGAGATCGATTAAATAAAACGTTTTATAAGCACATTAGTAAAAAAATAATACCATTTGAGTTCTTTAAATAATAGTGGTGCATATATACCAATATTATATGTAAATGCAAAAAAAAAAAAATAAAAATATTTATTTATTTATTGATACATATTATACAAAGTAAATTTGCATAATATGGTGTTGAACAAACATGGGTGGAGTAACTAGACCATATGCCCAGGATGTTATTAACAGTATTTTAAAAAAGTTTTGTGACTGACTGTACACGACGTATGCCTTCACACAGGAAGTAGCAACGTGGTTGTTAAAGAAATTCCACAAAAAAACGCAAGATTATACGGACGAAAAACTCTCGAAGGCCAAACAATACAAACAAGCCTGACCGCACTTAAAAAAAATATATTATTAAATAAATATTACAAAATAGGACTTTAGTACAGAACAGTGAGTGATGTAACGAATGTCAATTTTTTATATTTGCGAATACGAATATTTGAAACGATATTCGCGAATACGAATACGAGTATTTAATGTGAAATTGATAGACATTAAATTAGGGTTCTATTTACGCCTGCAATATGAAATATTAAAAAATTGTTATGAAAAAGAACTTCATACTCCTCTTGGCGCACTTTAAGGTTCATAAAAACTATCCAAAAATTTTAATGATCGTCAGTAAATAATATTTCAAAATTAGCAAAAATTTCTATAAAAAACTCAATTAAATTCGTATAAACTAATATTTTTATCCATTTATTTAAATTTGATTTAGGATTTATGCATTTATTTATTTAATTTTTTGGAAAAATATTCGTATTCGCCTGAGTTTGATGAATACGAATGCGAATATGAATATTTAAAAATTGCCGAATATTCGGCCATCACTAGTACAGTATAAGTATTAATAGAATCGTTCTTTTTACCTAAGAGAATCTGAAATTATTTTGTAATTTTTCTTTTATTTCCTTGCACATTTCTGTTTTTACTTTTATGAATTGTTGAATTAAATTTTGAACGTCGCGTTCTGCTTATGGCAAATAAAGGCCTCTTAGTCTCAGAGCACATGCGTGCCAGATGTAAACTCGGCCTTAATTGTTGTAAAGTTTTAGCTATTGTGCTAGTGACATGACCTTATTATAACGACACTCATCAAGTTGCCATAATATCAAAAAAATCCCTGGAATTCTCGTACATTTTCCGGGAAATACCGTTTGAAAAACACTAGTATAAACGTTTATAACCAGGCTGTCAAGAGATGCGTCAGAGTGCCGAAAACCAATCGGCTTTTTATAGAAATGAATACATATGTACCTATACATTACTCTCGGTTTTCTCTCTGTGGGCAGCTCTGATCTAAACATACTTATGCATGTATGCATGTTAATACAAACATACAAGTTTACACTACACTAAACTTAGTTTTTTTATGTTACTGTTTACTAAAGACTTTATGTAAAATTACTTACTTTTAACTTAATAAAAAGAGGTTTTTTGCTATATACACTGTATGAATCAATAAACTTCACAGTAATAGCGGTATACCGGTATTTTAAACTCGATAACGGTATGTACCGGTAATACCGATACCGAAATAAAAAAAATACCGTTACCGTTACCGATACCGAAATTTTTAAAATAATTGTACCGGTATCAATACCGATACCGTTATTTGTTTCGGTTTCCAACCTTGATTTAATAGTACGTTTCCATTATGAGCAAATCAAGTTGATTTGAGAAAATCATGTCGAAGTGTTTCCATTATGTGTTGTAAGTGTTTCTATGTTCGAATTTTCGAAATCAATTTGACGTTTGAATTGCTTATTTATTTTTATAACCTAAAAGAAACACAAAAATTTGTTTAATAATAATTTGGAACAGCAAAATAAATAAAACATATACATAAGAATGGAAAACAACATTGACAATACCTTCCTTTTTTTAAATTACTTTTTTCTTTTTATAAGCAAAGAGAATCTGCCATTTTTATTCGTACTTAAATGTCACTTTTTCGGATTTGTAAGTCACCAATAATGGATGACCCAGAGTTGCATTTGTAATAATATATAGCAGCCGCGCAGTGTTGCATTGACAAATTCGACTTAATTTGTAGCAAATTAAGTCATTTGAGATAATTTGCTCATATGAAATATGTATGGGAAATCACTTCGCAAATTATTTAATTTGGGCAAATCAAATTTTTTGACCTAAATCACGTATATGGAAACGTACTATAAAGTGTTACTTACTCAATTCTTTAAGGAGGATGTAATTAGTATATATCAAGCAGGAAATCTTACGCCCAAATGTATATTTCATAAATGGTAAAAAAGATGAGAGACTGGTGGTCCTTAATTAAAAATAATTCAATATTTTCTTTTCGTCTTATTTAAAAAAAAGCGCATTGTAATTTTTTTTTATTTATTTAAAAAAAAATCATATAAAACTCTAAAATATGTATGCATGTATGTAGCAGAACAAGATTTTTAAATTTTGTAAAAAAATTTTAATGTTTAAAAAATAAAAAATAAAAAAATCCATGAAAAGCAGAATAAAGCAACATTCTTTTGCAAATCCTTGCAACTTATTCTTCATGCCCTTTTTAATCATCTAATTGACACAGCAAAGCAGCACCACGATTAATCCAATGCATTTGAGTTTTTGTGCACGGTAAATCCATGTACATTACAAAGTTCGTGGAATGGCCAGTAGTTGAGAGAACACCACGCCTTTCGCTTGTTTTATAAACTGGACACTCATACACTCCATTTAGTGCCTCATTGGACTCCTGCTGTTGACCTTCTTCTGCTTTCATAGTTGGCATAAGACAAACAACGGGCATGATATCAAAGAGTATTTTTGAAAACGATTCATCTACTGCTTGTATAGAACGATTCCAACGGCAGCCTTCGAGGAAGAGACCCTAAACAAGGTTAGAAAGCGAACATTTACTGTTAAAGCAAAATATAAATTTTCTTTTAATTAATTGTGTATGTGAATTAATCGTGCATATCAAGCAATCACTAAAGCATTTGACCTTTAAAATCTTACATTTATTAATTTGGCATCTTCATTGCATTCCAGTTTGTCCTGTTTTTTTTTTTTTTGCGAATGCATGTGAGTGTGTGTGCGTGTTTTTAAGAAAAATTTGTTTAGTATAGTGTTTTATAACAAAGTTTTTCTTAATGAAAATACTTCGGCTGCCAACTTACCCTTATGTATGTCCCAAAATCAGGAGCTTTTTCAGCTTCCGTTTCGTATTCAGTTACCTCGAACTCAATACGCACCATATCGATTTGAAAGCGATTCTTTCTTGAGTAGTTTTGCAAAACTCCCGTCATAAACGATTGAGTAAAATAGAAACCGGATAGCCAGTAAACAATTGGCTCTCCATTATCTATCCAAGTTTGAAAGAATTCCAATCTAAAAGAGTATAAATAGCATAAAGTTTAAAGGAAAGATAACAAGTGCAAGAAAGTAATTTTCTTATCATAATAAATATTTTGTAAAAGAAAGCAGAAGAATGATATATAAGAATTTCCAAATATTGGCAAAGTTCCTTGTAAAACGTGTAAAAGTTTTGTGTTTTAATAAAAGAAAACTTTTAATAATCAAACTACAACAGAATATGGAAAATTCAATGAACATTGAAGCGGAAAATTGTAGCATTAAGAAATTTTAAATTTTATATGTACCAGCATCTTCCCGCGACTTCGCTCGCAATCAGAAATAAGCTTACAAGAAGTTATAAAGTTCCCTATTATTATATTATTGGACAGTAATGGTTTAATTCAAGTCAAAAGTCTTAGGGTCTTATGCAAAAAAACTTAAATAAAGCTTTGCCAAGCAATGTTAAGTAAAGTTGTATTCTAAAAAAATTATTGTATAAAAATTCTAAAGTAGGCACCCACGTTTGTTAAGACTACTTTAAGTTGATATTTCCAAAATGTGTATTTTGTACCTCAAATATTTTTACTAATATAGCACATACTGATTCATGTTGCATCTGAAAATGAAGCTAGAAGTGCTAGCTCTTAACTTAAATTTATTATTTCTGTCATGTGATGGAAAATATCACTAAACTATCCAACCGATTCGAAATACATAGCAAAATCCATAAAAAAAATATTAAAATAAATACAATTATACAAAAATGTTTTAGTGATGTACATACAATCAAAACAAATCGAAAAAAGCTGGATATTCAAATACTCATTTCGTTCGAATAAAACAAATTGTGATAATTTTTCAGATTTTTTTACTTTTAATAATTCATGGTTGTGTTTATCTGTTTTCCTATTAAGTCAGAAGCTCATATTTTTTAAATTAGGTTGCTTTACTTCAAGATAATAAAAATTTATTTAATAAAATAAAAAAAATATTTGAATACCCGAATGAAATTGTATTCAATTTTGTACATCATAAGCTGTGAAGTGGTTGTTGAACACGGTGGTGTTACCAGTATTTATTATTAAATCACAAAATATTTAAAGTTGTCTTTTGCATATGATTGTTTAATAAAGCTATGTTAGCCTTAAAGTGCTTGTCAACTACTATGAACTTTAAAGCTAAAGTAAAATATTTTTTTGCATAAGGGGGTTAGAGCATATTTTTTTCCCCGAGAGCCTTTAGAGATACGGGCCTGAAGCTTTCCAAAACGAGCAACGAAAAATGTTAAAATCCCATGTAATATTTGCAAAAATTAGTTTTTTTTTATACAGACTACAACAATTAACACTAAAATTTAAAAAAATTTAAATTAAAGGGTGGTCCATCAGTTAATGAAATTTTGACTAACTAATTTTGACAACTTGCTGTGTCTTGGAAACTGTACGAGCAAAACTCTTGAAATTTTCAAAAATGGTAAAATTAAAAAATCACAAAATTATAAAATCGCCAAAACTGAAAAAAAATTCTAACCCTAAAATAAATCGCCAAAATCCGAAAAAATAGCAAAAATGAAAAAGAATCGTCATAATGAAAAAAAAAACGCCAAAGCGCGAAAAGAGCACCAAAACTAAAAAATCGCCTATATGAAAAAAATCGCCAAAATTAAAAAAAATCGCCAAAATGAAAAAAAAAATTCGCAGAAATGAAAAAATGCCAAAACAGAAAAAATCGCCAAAACGACAAAAAAAAATTACCAAAACTAAAAAAAAGCGTCAAAACTTAAAAAAATCACCCTTACCGAAAAAAAACAAAAAACGCCAAAAAATAAAAAAAACGCTCAAAACCGAAAAAACCCAAAAACGAAAAAAATGCCAAATTTATTTATTATATAGGCTAAAGTTCGTATTGAATTACATATCTAGTGTCCGTACGAAACCCTTCGTACGCGGGTCAAAGTCGCACTTCACTCAATTTATTACTATGTAATAATGACAAAACGAAAAAGGACTCAAAAACTAAAAAAATCGCTAAAAATTAAAAAAATAATCACCAATAACAAAAAAAGTGCGTAAAGTAAGAAAAAGCGGCTAAGCTAAAACAATCGCCAATAATCGGAAAAAAAGTTTACCGAGTAGATAGTTGTTAATTTTTTTTTAAATTTCTATAAGTGGTGGTGATATTCGATTATATAGGCTAAAGTTCGTATAGTATTTTCAGATTTTTAATTAAACTATAGTGAATTTTTTTAATCAGAAATAATTTTTAGTCAGGCTTAAGTTCCGTAATTTCAATTCTTTTTATTGAATGAAATATTTTATTAATTAATGTGAGTTTCTAAAGAAGAGAAGAAAAATTAAATTAGACTTTTAAGCTGGGGGAAATACCGATATTTTTCTGTGCAGCAACGCACTTCTTCAGCACCCTAGTCTATCTACTTGGGTAGAGATTGTTATTAACATCAGGTATTTAACGTAAATTCTAATGAAACGGAATGTGAGAAATGATTGTTGTGTACAATTATTGATTTAATTTGGTAAATACATATGTAAGTATCACTATTTATTTCCCCTGTTTTTCCATTTTTTCATTTTTCTATTTAGGTAAGCACGAAGTTCGTATAGTATTACATATCGCTACCTTAATATAAAAAGGCCGTGTCATTATTTTTTTGAAATCAAATTTTTTACATTTTCCGATACATTAGATGTTCTTCTTTCTAAATATACAAAAACACCGCCGCTTAAATATCGCTCTTAAAAAAATTTTGTTAGAACGGGGAAGGATACCTCAGATTCGATATAAGCGAATGTAATAGTTACTCTCACTTATTTAATTTCAATTAAATTTTACACACTTTTGCTTGATTTTTTTTTTGAATATTCTTCCTTATACGGGATTTACACTATGACTTTTTACCGTGACTTTCCTAGAGTTTATTGCCAAAAGGGGTACAAAGGTGATCAAAGGTGTAGCAACATAAAAGAGAATTCAATTAAAATGCAGGGGAAAAAGTCATCGTGTAAATACCGTATTACAAAAACTTTTTCTTTGAATAATTCAACACTTTAGTAAAAAGAAAAATACTTGGTACCACCAGAAGTGAATGACTGCTGCAGAACATTTAAAAGAAAACAAAGAACAATATGGCATAACAAGAATTCCACAACATTAAGTAAAATCATCATAAAGAATATGTGAACATGTGTTAATTTGGCCCATCTTCCTTATTTTTGATTTTGCAGTGAAGAAATTTAAAGAAAATATTGATCGCATCATATGTATGTGTGATGCCATGAAGACAAAAGTTAATGAAAATTCTTTAGAAGTCATTTTATATAAATATATTTTTGTGTAAAGAAAATCTATTGTGGAATGAAGGATAGTTAAAGTGATATAAAAATAAAAGTTCAAATACCTAAATGTTATTGCTTTGCTATTTATTACTATTTATTTATTTATTCAAAATGATTGTGACTTACTTACCTCGCGAGAAAATCACTAATATAACTTCCCAAAGATTTTAGAGATGGATAACTTTTTTGAAGCCAATCATCGGGCAATTTACCAATAACCATAGAGCGATGGGTTCTTTCCAGCTCGGGAATCATAGCAATTTGACCTTGTATTGCCTTCTGAACATTTATTAGGCTTTTGCGTATATGGTCCAATAGACGATTAAATCTAAGGAGAACAAAAATGAGTGTGAAGGAACAAATACAAGTTTTTATAATTTATGCAATATTTAGAGAAAAAAATAAATAAAATTAATTTGAAATCTATTTTAAGAATATCTTTTATGACAATCTTGAAATAAAATACATTTCAAACTCATTTTAAATTTTATGAACATGGGTGTCAGGTCCTAATCACTCATTCCAGTAGAGAAAAAAAAAATTGCTGCTACGTCTGAACATATTAAAGAATAGGATGAAGATAAGTGTTTTCTTTCTTTTGCACATTGCACTGGCGAATCGATATAGGAGACAACAATGCTTTTAACACTGTTATGTAAAATCATATGAAAAAGTTTGTCTAGTTTCGTTTTTACAATTTTTGACTGCATAAATACTTTTTGTAAATACACTCAGGGAAAAGCTGCAACTTAAAAATAAGAACGCGTCACATTACTTCAATAATTTTCAATATATTCGTAATAGAAAATGTATATTCAGATATTTAAAAATAAATAAAATTAATAAATTAATGCTGTAAATTAATATTTAATTTCAACATGACTAGACTTTTGTAAATGTTTCTTATTAATTCAATATGATTTTTATTGATTTTAAGCCATTTTTTTCTCTGGGTGTACTTTTGAATATGAGAAAAATAATATATTCTCGATTTTAGAAAGCTAATTTGATAATAGAAACATTTTCTTAGACTTTTTTTAATTATGCTGTACCTCAAATATTACAACTGTAGGAAAATTATGTTATATGTCTTTAAATACGTCTGCAGGACCTCTATAAAATTTGGAAATTATACGATTTAAAATCGATTAAATTTACGGAAAAGGGTCAAATATTTTTGCCTTAGAACCTATTTGCTTGAATTCAAAATATGATTGAATTAATTGAAATATATTGTTGCATTTTTACCATTTAAAAACGTTATTCCTGTAGGTTCGAATATTTGCAATAATACAAAAATTCACTATTGCACAATTTTTATCAAATTAGAGAACTTTATTTACTAAATACTGATATTATCAACTTTTAGACACACAATGTTAAACTTTTCACTGCTGGAATACCACGATGTTAACTTTGCTGTTCTTTGCATAAGACACTGCCCGTTGAGATCATGTGTCCTCATTTTTGAACTTAACATAAAATTTCCTATTTAATATCGAACAAAATTTATAAATATTTCCACACTCTATTGAAATATTTTAAAATTTTGATCGATTTAGAATGATTCATTTAAGCAATAGCTAGTTAGTCTCAGCACACGAAATAGCCTTTCAGTATACGATTTGGATCACGTAATCAATTCCTGTTAAAGTTCGTTCTGTTGGTTTGTGTGTATGTATGTATGTATGTAGAACACAGCTGGCCAAAGTTCCACCAGAGTGCCGAACTTCAATCGGCTTTTTATACAATTGAATACGCATACACGAACATAATTCTCACGTTGGGCAGAATGGATGTAGAGGCATTTTACTAGGTAATTGGTGGGCGCTGTGAAAGTTTTGTTTTCCCCCAGCTAATAAAAAGTCTAGGTTAATTTTTCTTCTCTTCTTTAGAAACTCACATTAATTAATAAAAGTATGTATATCATTCAGTAATAATTAAAATTACTGAACTTGAGCCCGCATAAGAAATTATTTCTGATTAAATAAAATTCACTACAGTTCAATTAATTATAAAAAAATATCTCAATAAAACATTTCAAAGTAAACAGTCAATTGAACAATTTTTTTTAAATTTTACTTTGGTATGGTCCACTGATGGCAGGCATTTTGATTTTTTTTCCAAATAAATAATGGGTGTTTTTTATTGAGGTATAGAACTTTAAGTTGGCATCACTTTTTTAACTGGCGGCCATTTTGTCAGCTGTCAAGTGATTAATATTTAGTTTGGTTTGCCATTTCATCATGAACAGGTTGACAAAAGAACAACGCTTGCAAATCGTGCAAATTTATTTCGAAAATAATGGTTCAGTTCGCGAAGTTTACCGCAAGCTCCGTCCATTTTATGGTCGACATAATCGTCCATCAGAGCAATTAATTCGGTTAACCATGGATCGTTTTCGCACTACGTTTACTCTATGTGATAATACGCATCCGCAGAGACGTCGAACAGTGCGCACCGAAGAAACAATTGCCGCTGTAGAGCAAAGTGTTGAAGAGGACCCGAATGAATCGATTCGCCACCGTGCACAGCAATTGGAACTTTGTCCATCAACTTTATGGAAGATTTTGCGCAAAGATCTTGGCTTGCGACCTTACAAGATCCAGCTTGTGCAAGAATTAAAGCCGCGAGACCATGCAATGCGTCGTGATTTTGGTGTATGGGCCGAAAATGAGATTGATCTCGATGCTGATTTTCATCGCAAAATTTTGTTCAGTGATGAGGCTCATTTTTGGTTGAATGGCTACGTCAACAAACAAAATTGCCGCATTTGGAGTGAAGAGAATCCACATGAGACCCTTGAGACGCCATTACATCCACAAAAACTGACTGTTTGGTGTGCTCTATGGGCTGGTGGAGTCATTGGGCCATACTTCTTCCGAAATAATGCTGGAGAGTCAGTTAACGTTAATGGAGACCGGTATAGAGCCATGATAACCGACTATTTTGTTCCCGAATTGGATGGCATGAATGTGGATGAGTTGTGGTTCCAACAAGACGGCGCTACATGCCACACAGCGCACGTCACAATCGATTTATTGAAGGAAACATTCGATGAGCGCATAATTTCGCGGAATGGACCTGTCAATTGGCCACCAAGATCGTGTGATTTGACACCATTGGATTATTTTCTTTGGGGATATGTGAAGTCGCTCGTCTACGCCAACAAACCAGAAACGTTAGGGGACTTGGAAGCCAACATTCGTGGCGTTATTGCCAACATACGGCCCCATATGCTCGAAAAAGTGGTTGAAAATTGGACCTGTAGAATTGGCTTTATTCGAGCCAGCCGCGGCGGCCACATGCCCGAAATCATATTTAAACATTAATGGCATAAAATTATCCTTCCAATAAAGCCAAATTGATGGACATTAAAACGATTTTCTTGTGTTTTATTTCAATTCGAAGCTCTATACCTCTAAAAAAAACACCCTTTATTTGTATTTTTATTTAAAACTTTTATCTACAATTAAAGTTATAAATATCATCATAATGGCTTTTAACGACATATTCCTTTTTTTTATACCCTTTACCAAAAAATGGTAAAAGGGTATATATAAGTTTGTCATTCCGTTTGTAATTTCCAGAATATTAATAAGCGAGCCATAAAGTATATATATTCTGGATCCTTATGCATAGGGAAGACGAATAAGCGATGTCCGTCTGTCCGTCTGTCTGTACGTGAAATCGGTTTTCCGACTGGTGGGTCAGAAATGGTCGAAGTAAGATTGGTATTGAAAATCAGCAAAATTGAGCAGACGGTTTCAGAGCTGGGAGACTTAAACTTCATTTTGCCATACAAAATAACTACTGAAAAGTAGTTTTTATTATTTTTTTATTAAATAAACTTATTTTATACTTCAAAATGAATAAAATTGGTATTTCACTTTAAAAAAAATTAAAAAAAAAAAATCAAAAAAATTAAAAGGACGTTTCCAGTATTGGAAAACTTTGATTTTTTTTCTTATACAAAAGTAACTTACTAAAACAAATTTTTCCTTTTTTCTACAAATTATACATATATTATGTTCTTAAAGTGCAGAGATTGATATAAGAAATCAGAAAATCAAAAAAATTGATTCCAGGGTTGGAAAACCTACAATTTTTGTGATATATAAAATTAACTACCGTAAACTAATTTTTTATTTATTTTTATTAAATAAACTTATTTTATACCTCACCACGAATAAAATTGGTATTTCAAATAAAAAAAATTTAAAAATTTAAAAAGACGTTTCCAGGGCTGGAAAACTTTATTTTTTTTTATATAAAAGTAACTTATTAAAACAAATTTTTCCTTTTCTTTATAAATTAAACATATCTTACATTCTTAAAAGAAAAAGATTGGTGTAAAAAATTAGAAAAATCAAAAAGGATGACTCCAGGGTTGGGAAACTGGAACTTTTTGTGATATAAAAAGTTAACTACCGAAAACTAATTTTTATTTATTTTTATTAAATAAGATTATTTTATACTTCAGTATGAATAAACTTGGTATTTCAAATTAAAAACTAAACTTCAAAAAATTAAAAAGATGTTTCCAGGGTTGGAAAACTTTAACTTTTTTCTACAAAAGTAACTTAATAAAGCAAATTTTTCCTTTTTCTCTATAAATTAGAGATATCTTATATACTTAAAAGAAAGAGATTGGTGTAAGAAATCAGAAAAATTAAAAAGGATAATTCCAGGGTTGGGAAACTTACTCTTTTTGTGATATAAAAAATTAACTACCGAAAAGTAATTTTAATTTTTTTTTTTTTTAAACTTATTTTATACTATAGTACGAATAAAATTAATATTTCAAATAAAAACAAAAGTTTAAAAAAATTAAAAAGACGTTTCCAGGGTTGGAAAGCCTTAACTTTTTTTCTTATACAAAAGTAACTTACTAGAACAAATTTTTCCTTTTATTTACAAATTAAACATATCTTATGTTCTTAAAAAAAGAGATTGGTGTAAGAAATCAGAAAAATCAAAAAGGATGCTTTCAGGGTTGGGAAACTTACACTCTTTGTGATATATTAAAGTAACTAAGTCTAATTAATTTTTATCTTTTCCTTTATAAATTATACATATTTTACGTTTTGGAATAAAAAGTTTGGTTTGAAAAATTATAAAAATAAAAATTACATCTCCATAGTTGGAAACCTTGAACTTTTTTTCTAGATATTAAAGTAACTAAATAAAACATTTTTTTTTGGAATTCCCTTTTTTTTATCACTTAACACACTTTCTATATTTTTTTAAGAACTACTATATTGATAAAAGGAATGAGAAAAATCTAATTTGATGATTCTAGGGTTTGAAAATTAATTTTTTTTCACATAAAAGTAACTAGGTCAAATTACTTTATGTATGTGCTTATGTATGTATATCTATACTACATAAACGCACTTTGGTAAAGGGTGTATAAGATTAGGCACAGGCGAATATAGCACTCTCACTTGTTTTCTTAAATCTTTGATAACATAAAAGGCATTGTAGGTTATCAAATGCATTAGTTATTATAAAATATTTTTCGCATATTATCAATTTGAAATGAAACACATGTGTTTGCTGAATAAATATTCTGGAGAAAAATATGTAAACATCCGCCTCATGTACATTTGTCGTTGTCTCATCGACGACTAAATGAGAGAGAATAAGAATTTGTGAGAATTTTCTCAATACAATTGTGCAAAGGCATGTCCGTCAATGCACTACAAGTTTTTTTTTTGTCTGGCATCTGCATTGGCTTAAGTGTTTGTGTAGTTGCACATTTCTTAAGTTCCAATTTACACTATGCAAGTCTTATTGCTAAGCTAATTAGTTTGTTAGGCTAGTGAGACGGGGGGAAAAGAAACGTTGCTGTTCCCCTCGTCTCTCTCTCTCCCTAAAACGAATCAGCTTAGCAATAAGACTTGCATAGTGTGATTTGGGACTAAAAAGCAGAAGGTATAATATAATAGATGTTACAAGTATTATGCTTTGAATGTTTTCTTCAAAATTGTCTTGTATGTTTGTGTGCTTGTGTATTATGGTCTTATACGATTTGGAACGTTCTTATTATTATTTTTTTTTTTTTTTTGAAAACATTAGTATTAGGTCAGTTTACGATATATTTTTGTTAAAATTTAATAATTATTTGTTGTGAAACTCATTTTTTTTTAAATAAATAAAATTAGAGTTGATAGAGTTAAATTTTTATATAACTTTACCTTATAAGCTCCTGCCTCAACACCGTGTTCATAGAATTTGTGTAGAGCACAGGATATTTCTCGTGAACCTCTGCCAAATCAAAAGGCTTCGGCAAACGTTCCAAAATATTATTACAAATCTGAAAAGCTGGATCTATTTTTGCACCATCACCCACACCACTCGATCTAATAGAAGCCATTAAATCTGTTTGCGTTTTTAAAACACCCGATATTAGCTAAAGCGGACGAAGGAGGCAACAAAATATTAAAGATTTTACATAAATTTTCAATGTTCTTTTTTTTATGCCACATTGTCAGTTGATAAGGAAAATACTAATTCTTTTTTCTTTCATATTCTTACACTATTTGTTTCCTTGTTGTTACGATTTATATCGGCATTTTCATGCAAACCATAAACCTCTGGATGAGGACTTAAAGGAAATCCTGCTATGTAATCCAAAGCATTGACACGTGTTGGATTTAAAGGTACTCGATATGTGCCAGATTGTGATAAAGCGTAACTTAAAAAAAAAGAAAGAAAAGGAATAAAATGTGTGAATGTTTGTTTGTATGTATGTATGTATATGATTGAAAATAAAAAAGGAAATGAAGAAAAGAATCATTTTAAAATGCTGAATATGAAATGTGCAGGAGTATAAATAATTTTGCATATAAATATTAAAATTGTTAAGAGAGATACAAGAAATGTTATCCAAAAATGCAAGAAATAAATAACATATTTTGTTATATTAAGAAAAGTGTGAAAACGATAGCGAAAGAAAACTTTCGACCGACAATTTATATTGAAAACAATAAAATATGAAAATTTGTTTGTGTTTTCAATATAAATTTTAAGTCGAAAGCTTTACTGCGACCTTTTTTGGTCTGCTAAAAACCTTAAAAGAAAATCTTCTTTAAAAAAATTAAAAAACGTAGAGAGCTGGGGCCACAACCCTCATCTCTAACAAAGTGTCACAGGATATGTTTTTTCTTGTATGCTTGTTAACATTTTGTTTTAAATTTCATTTTATGTATTTCTACTTTTACAATATCTACTACGAATAAAAATAAAAATATTAATAACACAAATAGTCACAACATACTTGTCAACCTCAATAGTATTGGGATTATAGATCATGTTCAATAATGACAAGATTAAACGACGATCCTTGTCATCTGTAACACGGCCACCATAGTTACATTCACCCGTAAGATAGACGTGTCCACGAAATGGTATACTCTGACTTTGAGCTATAAACATCTTTAGTTGGAGCAGTGAAATTCTGCAAAGAAAGCAAGAAAAAGGTCAATAAAAATTTATATAAAACTGTAACAGAAAAAAAACATAAACTGAAAATAAATGAAATAAACAAGGAAAATGAAAATAGGAAAATGTTAAATAAATCCCATTACAAGAACAAAAACAAAAGAGAGATACGAAATGAAAAATTTGTAAAACATCTTAACAAAAAAAGAAAAGAAAATACAAGTAATAATAATACATCCTTAAAAAAACTGACACATACAAATCTCCTGGCTAACAATTTGCACAAACAATATTTACTACAGTGGTGACCATTGTATAGCTCAACTGTGCTGTTATGGCTGCACACGTAGTCACGCATTCTTAAATTTAGTCGTCAACAAGACAACGACGAGCGTAGACATGCTAAGCATATGTTTTTATATTTCTTAAGCGTAATATCCAGTGGCTTTTATGTTATATACCATTTAAGGGATAAAGCAAGACACATTCATTTCCGGGTAATAGCAAGACTGCAGAAATACAACCATAAAAATAAATTCAGTAAAGTGAGACTCTACTCGCACACGAAGGGTTCCGTACGGACACTACATATCGTCCGTACCATGTCAAACTATCCAATATGAAAAATTGTACGTTTCAGAAGAGCGCGAAGATCCGTCAATTGTTAATCTAAAGGTGCCAGGCTTAAAATATTTCTTATTGAGTTATCTGTCGACCATGAGAATTTCAGAATTTTTAAAGTAGGCATATCGTATAAATTAGGGTACCAAAATTTATTCTTAAAAAGGAATTTTGCATATTGCATAGTTTGATGTGGTAGGGACGATATAACTTCTAAGGCGCACCGATGGAGTTTACCAAGAATAAGCGCAATAAGCAATTTGCTATACCTGAGTCACGCTTTAGTCACGCGTGAGTCACGTGTGAGTCTCGCGTGATCGTGGCTGAATTTATATAATAATGATTAAAAAATATAACATGTGTGACATTAGCTAACTTTTTTAGGCTTATTAAATAATCTCTTTTTGTATAATTCGTATTCCAAGTCATTCAATGGCATGCAATTCATCAGGAACGTGCGTGAATAAAAAAATCATGAATTTTATTTTGTCTTGTTTGTAAAGCACCGTTTATATGCATTTCGTTGCTGCTTTGGAATTTCTTATATAAAATACAAAAATAATGAAGAAATGTACCCAACTTCACCCTCCTATACCGCCAACATTTTGTTGAAGCATCAAATTTGTTCTAAAACATATCCACAAACAAATTTAGTGCGCCTCAGTCTTGTCGTTTGAAAGAAATAGGAAAAATAATTATAATTTTATGTGGGCGTATCCCTTTCCCATTCCTATACCGCCAAGATTTTTTTGAAACATGCACTTTGTTATAAGAATTATTCACTTCAAATTTAGTGACCCTTACTATTATTATAGTAGGCCACGAAAAAAGGGAGTTTGGACCCACTGTGCATCGTAACGAAACAATAGAATTCCTTTTTACCTATGGTGTACGGAACCTAAAAACATGTTGATTATTGAGTTCTTGTTTCAACTATGATATAAGTTGTGCTTCTCATTTGTTTAAATGATTGTTGAACATAATGGGACGTATCCAAAAAAATAAAAAAAAATTAATTTGATCTTCAAGTGTTCTTTTGTCAAAATTTGTATGTAAATTTTGTTTTAACGTACACTTCAAGCTCAAATATTTTTTTTTTTTTGATAATGCCAAATATTTCCAGCTGTTCTAAGAAATTGTTGGGCAAATTTTCCTCAATGAACTCCATTAGCAACGGTTAAATGCTCATAGGATCCAGCTAATGGCGCATATTCAGAAATTATCACTAAGTGTTAACTTTTTTAAGTATCTATTTAAGTTATTCATAGTTGATTACTTTCAGCAGTAATAGTTTACTGCTCTCTACATAACAATATGCAAGGTTGCATTTCGTTTACCAGCTGAAAGCAGTTGCTGGACTAGTTATGAATTGTGAATAAGAGCTATAACTATCTGTGAACTATTTTTTAGTTTCTGTTTTATTAGTTTCGACTTTGGTTACGATTTCTTAATATGCGCCAATGTAATTTTAAAAACAAGTAATACTTTACTGAACAAGTTAAATACTAATTTTGGGGAAAAGTGCAATAATTATATGAAAAAACTTCCTTGTGATTAAATTTTAACGCAAATCTTTCCGCTTACATTTGTGTGTCACTGTACTTTAAAATACTCCCACCAATACAGCTTTAAAATATTTTTGGTCACCATTAATTTAGTATGACAAATATTCTATCACACACACCCAAACAAACACACTTAAACATACACAATCAGTAGCCATTACAAAAAAAAAAAGAAGAAATAAAAAGCCAAGGCCAACCGCAACATTTAACTTACTTTAAATCCGCTTCACTAAATTCATATGGTATATTCCAACCCAATGGACCGAATTCGCGACGCTCTTGCACCACCGCATGAAAGAATACCAATGCAAATACACCGCGCAGCCAACATTTGTTTACTTCGTCCTTGTAGACAAATGCATTCGTAAAGAATTTATCTCGCACTAGTGGATCTGAGTTAAATGATCTCTGCATATTAGCCTTAAGGCCTTTGGGTGGTTCGTTTGTCATTTTAACAGAATTTTGTAGCACAGACACAGGGAACACTGAACTTGGATAGGAAGTGCACCACAGGCGATAATCGGAATGAGCGGATTCGGTTAGAGTTGTGTCATTGCAAATACGTTCCAGTTCGCCCATCCAACTCATGGCAACGTGACAGTTTTGTAAGACAACCCAATGCCCATAGCGACAGGCTTCGAGTATCATTTTTTCGGCACGTGTTCCTTGTCCTTGGCCAAGAGAAATTGTTTTTGTTCTAAAAATGAAATTAATGGTAAAATATTATATATATAAAATGACCTTGGGTGGTTACTGGGTATAACATCGTAAGGGACTCACGCATTCACTCACGACTATGCACGCTCATCAAAAACAAAAAGGATTTTTATAGTGCTTTTAAAATTAAGTAAAATCTAGTACATACGGGTAAAATACCTACTTCGTCACTAGATTTTGTAGAAATCTACTTAGAGTCTAGTAAAAAACTAGCCTCAAGTTCAGAGTCTTTAGTTAAGTCATAAGGTGGTTTAACCAATAAAATTGATAAGCAAAATCGTTAGTTAAACCACTATCTTAGTTAATGGTAAAATATTATATTTAATATATATAAAATGATCTTAGGTGATTACTGTATATAATATCGTGAGTAGATTTTCACTCATGATCCTGCACGCCCATCAAAAAAGGAATTTTTTTCTTTTATAAAACGTTTACCCTGTAGAGCTGCAAAACTATCGATAGTCGCTCCAGTCGATAGTTTCGATAGTTTTATGTAAAACTATCGATAGTATCGAATACTTTTATAAAAGTTGCCACATAAACTACATTTGACTCGAAAAAAAAATCCAGAGTCCTCAACATTTTCATTAGTATATAAAAATATATCAAGCCTTTTTTTCGATTTTATCGTAAGCGGGACATATTATCGGAAATATACTTTTTTATTGAACTTAAAATTTTATGGGTCTACCCTACCCATGGTTTAGAATTATCAAAACGCGAAAATTGTTGATAACATTTAAGACACTAACTGTAAAGTTTTATCGTAAGAGACGATTGGCGGCCGTCGCGATATCAGTACCACCAAAATTTATCTTTGTGTCGACGATGTTGAATTTATTAAGATACTTGTGACTACTATTTATTGAATAACACTTGGATTTATAAATAAATTCATATACATACATATGTATTTAAGTACTTGTGTATACAGAAGCAGGGATGCGATGTCATATTTACAAATTGTACTAACTTTCAAAACAAATTTTAATTTTTTCAGTACGATTGTACCTAATTCTTTATTTATATTTTTTTAATACTTGTACTTTTTAATTAACTAAAAATCAATTAACAAAACGCCAGAAGGTGCACAAAGAATATTAGTTGCTGGGATCTGAATATAAAAGTAACATTTACGATATACTACGTTTATAACCTTTTTTTATTCGAATGTTCACAGTCGATGCAAATAGTCGGCTTCTCTCCTTGGTAAGAAAATAAAATTTCCACATTTGCAGATCAATTTTGAATAAATAACATTCCTCCAGCAATTCTTTAAGTACCGGAAAACATCGTTTGATTTACTTAATTTTCCAATACCTTCGATCTAAAGATTAACCACCTTGTGCAAAAAAATAAGTGAACGTTAAAACCAGTTTTTCTATGGAAATTTTTTTTAATGTACACTTCAAGCACGCATTATTTTTTGCATAAGGGGGTTAATATATTTTAATGCAATTTTGGCATGTAATATAATATAAAGAGATTCCAGTAGTGCTAAATGGGTCATTGCGGTGCTACGGTACTTTTGGCATTCAAATAGCGCTAATATTATACAATTGTACCAACTTTTCCATCGCTGTAAAAAAGCTTAAATCAACTACGGATAATTTGCTTCAAAGCTGCCGGCTACTGTTTACTGACTTCGATTATTTTTACTCTCTTAATTACTTGTTTTTTTTTGCCGATAGTATCGATAGTGGAAAAAACTATCGATATTTCATTTACAACAAAACTATCGATACTATCGATAGTGCTATCGATAGTTTTGCAGCTCTATTACCCTGGAGCAAAATCTGGTAAACAAAACATCTACTTAGTCACTAGATTTTGTAAAAATCTACTTCAAGTCTGGTAGAACTTGGCTCAAATTCACAGTCTTTAGTTAACCCATGAAGGCGCTTTAACCAATGAAATTGATAAGCAAAATCATTAGTTAAACCACGGGCGTCAGTTAACTACAGAATTTGAAATGTATTTTATATAAAAATATTCATACAAAATTTTCCTCAAATGGATTTCAAATTAATTTTATTTTTTTATGAAAAAGGGAGAGTGAATTTGGACCTAAGTGATGCAACTACAGTTTTTTTTAACAATTGTACTAAAAAGTAATCCTCTATACTTAAAGAGGTGCGTGATTTAACTACATTGCAGTTGTTTGGTTGTGGTTTAAGAAAATTGTCAGTTAATGGTTTTTGTCTTGGATAATAATCCCTGATAATGTAAAAAAGGCTTGGTTTACACTAGAGTGGTTCGCCTTCCATACAAAAAAAAAAAAAATGTGCCAGTCACCCCCTAGGATTAAAGATGATGTAAAAACAATTCCAAAAATATTTTTTTTATTTTTTTGCCACGCCTACAAATGCCTCCCTTTTAGTATTTTGTTCACTGTGTAGCCATTTTTAGTCCGATAATAACATTTTGTATACCGGTGTTTATGCCTATGGAAGGGCTACATTTCTGTCTTTAATAGTTTTTTAATACCACGTCACATTCTAGTCATGACTTTTCAAAAACTCGATTCGTGCCCACCCTAATGCTAAATATTTTTGAACGAAAATAAAGCCGTGTTATTTTTGATGCTACGGTCTGCTTAAAAAGGTGTGTGAATTGGCTGCAGTTTAGTTGGTTAGTTGTAATTTTGGAAAATGTTCAGTTAATGGATTTTGTTTTGGATAAAAAATTTCCTAATAAATGTCAAAAAAAAAAAGTTTGTGCAAACGGTATAGATTTTCATAAAGATTTTAATTAAAATCTGACAGATTTTTTGGAGGTACCTTAACTGCCTTATTATGCCCGTTCTATTTTTTTTTTTTTTTTTTTTTTGGTTGACTGAAAAAATTTTCAATTTGTAAATTATTTTTAGAAATGAAAATTATACAATATCATTTATCAAGTTTGTGTGTTATAAAATCGTACAGCTAGCTGTAATATTTAACAAATAAACAATTTATTATTTAGAAAGTTTCAGTAATTAGCAGACGTTCATTTTAATTAATTGATGGCGTTCCTATAATTAAAATAAGCTAAATTGCTGTCAAGAGTGTACACTTTTATAGATATATTTTTTTCTAAAAGCTTTAAAATTCTAGTTTGACGTCAATGCTACATTTTTGTAAAGATTATGGCCAATGTAATATTAATTAAGTATTTGATGAATTCTTAATGGAAAGAGAAATAAACGATTAGCTTTATAATAAATTTATAATTAATAGAGATCTATTTGTTTTAGAAAACACTTTTGTTGGCACCAAAAGACTTCTGTCGTAAGCTTAAATCAGAAGTATGATTACATATTTCTAAATAAATATATTATTCACATTTTTATGCAACATGTTATCTCGACTGTGTCTATAGACCTTGGGAATAGCCAAGAAGCTTGAACAATCTTATAAAAGTGTTTTCACTTTTTCTGTGTTTCTGTGTGTGTTTGGGTTTTCTTTAATATTATTAATTGGCTTACTTGTCGTACATATTACGTTGTTTGGCGTACATAAAGAGACTGGCCATTGGATCAGAGCCTGGGGATAGCAAGAATACTAAAGGTATCTTCGGCGAACTATCAGCAAACGATGCATTCAAATCGAAAGGAGGTGGCTCCACAAACGAACTGTCCATGTTACGTGTAATGAATTTCTGCAAAAAAATAAAATGAAAATAAAATTGTAAGAAAAAAAAAATTAAAAGATCACGGTATTGTGAAATTAATTATAACCAGGGAAACCGCAAATATGCAATTGCATGTTTTTTCTTGCGTGACGTATTAATGCGAGGACAAAATATTTATCCGTTTCAGAACTTTTTATAAATTTTGGCATCGATTTGTTAGTGCATATTTTTGAATATTTTATCATTTAAAGCATGTTTTCGCATATATCAGTCTTAAACGCATATTTTTAGCATATATTCTATATTTTAGCATATATATCTAATTTCCAATCTTCCATGTAGTATATGGACGTTAGTTTAAATAAAAATTTGGGTTTGCTAGTTGTGACGGACTCTGCACCGATTACATCAGTAGACAATGAAAGAACATTGTCAATGTATAAAAATTTACTTAGATGTGGCGGGCAACGAATTTTATTTGAAAATCTGGGTCAATATTTTGTTGGTTATTGCAATGAAATTATAAAAAAAGTCTTGGTATATTTATCTAAAATACAGTTCCAAAGTTTTAATTCTGATATCGTGATTTCTTTTGAAATTGAAGTTAAATTGTTGCGAGAGTATAAATTAATTATTCAAATTTTATATGGCAATTTTGTTTTAACGTGCACTTCAATCCTAAATTATTGTTTTTAATACAACTGTTAATTATTTTATTGCTTCCTTTTTTTGTTTATTTTATTTCTGTCTTATTTTATATGCAAATGCTGTCGAGTTTTTAAATGAAAAGTGTATTTTCTTTGACAAATTAAACAATTTATTTTATTTTTAAGAGCATATTTTTGAGTTTTTAGTGCATATTTTCAAGTATTTAGTGCATATTGAATGCGCATAAAACACTTCTTAGAGCATATTTCTGGTTTCCCTGATTATAACACATAAAATTCTTTGATATTGTCCTCTAATTCTTAAAAAAAAAATTTATTTTTCGTAAAAGGTACTTTTGAAAAATTTTTTGTATGGGGTATATATGTATCTATACCAGAGAGTGATACATTAATACACAAAACAAATAAACATAAGTAAATAGTCTAAATTTTAGTAAACGCATATAATCATTATTGTAGCGAAAACAACTCGTACATGCCCTGTCGGAAATTACGTTAACTTTAAACTAACTTTAAGCTATCTATTTCTCAACTAGTACTGTACGGATTACTTTTAATGTAATCAACTGACTATTTTAACATTGCGATGTCCTAGGCGGTAGTCAATTATCTCAATCTGCATTACTTTCAGCTAACTTTAAGTTGACTTTTCTAAATCACCTGGTAGTCAGTACATTAAAAAATTTTTCTTTTTGTTGTTGATGCCATTGCACTTAGCTTTTAGTCACTCTAAGAAAAGTTAACTATAAGTTAAGTATTTTTGTAGTCACCACACATTCTCCAACAGGGTTCATAACAATCGCATTAACTCTCCCTTCTACTTACATATACTCTGAGTACTTTTATACTCAAGCTATGGATATTTAATCGGACTAAAAAAATATACTAAAAAAATTCGAGATATTTATTCATCATTCGCCACCGTAAATATAATGGAAAATGTGTGAGTGTGTATGTGTGTGACTATTTAAAAACATATCTCTACGTACGTGTGTAAATAAAAAGCTTTATTTATTTATAAGCATGCGTAGCCGCAATAATAATCAGTGTTTTTATACTCAAGCGTATTGTTTTAGCTCATACAGTCTATATATTTTAGTTATAGTCGTCTTAGAAATGCGTATGTACATAGTTGTGGGTGGTTTATAGTTGTACATATTAATTTTTAGCTGTATGCTTTCATAGTTGTTTGACGGCCAATACTCAAAGAGTACTTAAAATGATACTTTTGTCATTGATAGAAATAATACACTTCTTTGCGCCATGAAGTCGAGTAGAAACAAAGTTTTATTCGAAAAAAAAATTTTCAACATAACGGCACTTTTTTTTTTTGAAATTGAAATTAAAAAATTATCATTAAAATCAACTTTCGTTACGTTTCTTACACATGTTTGTATACGATGGCAAATGATGAATAAGTGTATTTTTTTGTCTAATGAAATATACATAGCTTGAATATAAACATGTTCAGAGTACAAGTATGAGAGACAGTCAATGTGCTTGATAGGCAGTGACTTTTTATTTTTAGTTGTAGCGTATTTCAGTTCTTCGTTTAAACGAAGTAGATATGCTTGTTTGTGTTGGAATCCTTCGCCCTAAAATTATGATTATATGCAGTTACTTAAATTAAGACTATTTACTTATGTATATTTTTTTTTTTTTTTTGGTGCTCTTTGGTCTACTCTGGTGTGTATGTGTGTTTGCAGAATTGTATAAACCGAAGGCGTGGGCCAATTTTGATGATTTTTACATCAGGTGTGTGATGAAAATTATTCCCAAGGAATTAATTTTTTCTTAGAATTAAATAATCCTGTTCTAAACAGTTTGCGAAACAAACAAAAAGTGGTAGTTTCGAACTTACTTACGAATTTTTGAAGTTATTATGTTTTAAAGTAAAGTAACAAAAAAAAAAAAAAAAAAAAACTCTCATTATCCAAAATAGAGCTGATTATTTATTTTGATAAAATAAAATTTATTTGTCATGTTTTTGTTTTATAATAACGTTAATGGAGATAAAATATTTCAAATACAATATCCACATGAATCGCCAGCATGATAACTTAAAAAAATATTTACACGCATAAACTTAAATCAAATATGAATAAACAAAACACGTTGACATATGAAATTAAAAAGAAATCACTCAGTTAATGACAACACGTGCCCTAAAAACTTAACTGTTCAAAACACCTTAAATAAGCAAGAAAAAAATAAAATAAAAATATGTATTACAAATAAGCCAAAGCATAAGTATATGAAAAAAGAGCAAGAATACTTACTCTAACCGCTGGTACAACTTTATCCGGCCTTAAGCATTTCAATAGTATCAAACCCAACATATCATCAATTCTATCATATGGTGACGGATATTCAGCTTCTTCCGGTGATGACAAATCATAAAATCTCTTCCATGACTCAATGTCTTCTGTAAACTTTTTATAAAAGTTTTCTAAACTATTTGTGTTGTATAAAATATGGATGTGGAAGAAGGCATGGAAAAGAAAAAAATAAAATGTTATTTTTGGCATTATTTGGCATAAAATCAAAAATTTTTTTTCTCAGTACATTATTGCACAGTCGTTTTTCAGCAACAAAGGCGAAAAAAATATTGAAAAAAGTCCCGCATTTAAAAAAACCAGTTTTGCAGAAAATAAACAAACACAAATTAAAAAAAAAAATAACTCTAGGCATCTAATCAAATACCCTCAATATATTCATGAACATTTTTTTTGATGTGAAATCTCAAGATTTCTGATAAATGAGAATTCCGTCATGACTTTTTAAAAATATTCGTGTTTGAAAAAAAAAAATGTTTCTATTTATAAATATAATAACAAAATTTAAAAATTTTAAAAACCCCCGACTTTTTTCAGAAAAGATGTTATATCTTCTAAACGGCTGGACCGATTTTCTTCAAACATAGCTAAGAACCCTCTCGATCAAGTCATCTTTCAAACAGAAAAATTTAAATGAAAATCGGTCCAGCCGTTTGGCCTGTACGTGGACACGGACAGACACACAGATACACAGACACACAGCCACACACTACAAACTTATAACACCCCTTTTTTTAGTCGGGGGTTAAAAACAGAGCTTCTCAAGATTTTATGCATTAGTTTCTTATATTTTGGAAGGAATAAAAAAAATTCTAGATTGTCAAACCTAGTCTAGTTTTTAGTGCAAAAGTTCAAATTTTTTGATATAAAGTTAAATACTAGTGGAACACATCGGAAATGTATTGCCCAATGATAGAAAATAGGTTCAAGTGGACCGTGATAAAAAGCTTACATATACATACATATGTATATTTCCTTTTTAACATTAATCTATTTAGTGACGAAGACCCCAAAAATAAAGTATTTTGTCCACCCAAAATTGTCGAAATATCTCACTGTGCATTTGACTGCTAAAAATTATTATCTCTTCAAATAAGTTCGATGAATCATGTGCTAATTTTACTTAAATATTTGTATGACTTTTACTTTATTTCGACATTTTGTTGTGTCATGCAAATGTATAGTTTTTTCTTTCTTCTATAATGATTTCCGTTCAGGGATTAGGGGACTTAAGCTTATTACTTGATATTTTGAGCCATTGACATATTCCAACAAAAAAAGATGTATGTACTCGTATGTATGTCAATACGAAAAAAAAAATAGATTAAACAAAAATTCAGGAGTGGGAAGTTTTTTTAGCGGACTGTTACTAAAACTATGCATTCATTAAATTTTTATTTTAAACCATTTTGTGTATGAAAATATCTTGGAGGCAGAAAGACCAGATCACAAAAAAATGACGACTTGTTGGGCCTCTGGGTCAGCTTTTGCTACTCCTGAATATTTTAAATCTTACATTACACTGTTTTTAATTTATTGTCGGTAGTCTAGATAAAAGTCCTAAAGTAATATTATCGCTATAAAACAAGTGAAGATGCTATAGTTATAGTCTTTATAAGACAACAACTGAAGTACAGTTTTTTTTGTCGATAAAACTTGTCTTTACTCGAGAAATGAATGATTGCACCATTGAATTTTTTTTTTTAGTCTGAGGACATTGCATCCAGCAAATGCAAATAAACACGGATCTTTCCCACTGTGTTGGCAAACTTTTACTCATGCTATTATTATGTTATTATTTTAACACCCAGGTGTCAACGTTTAACATGACAGTTACGAAAAAAATTTATATTCTATGTAACGCATTGGGTAGTATTAATAAACAAAGTATTTGTCTTTTACTTAAGAATTTGTTTTCAAATACAAAATTTTAGACTAAAAAGCTACAAGCTTTTAATTTTAAAATAAATTTTTCAATTACATTTACAATTACAATTACAATTACAATTACAATTACAATTACAATAACAATTACAATTACAATTACAATTACAATTACAATTACAATTACAATTAGAATTACAATTACAATTACAATTACAATCACAATTAAAATTACAATTACAATTACAATTACAGTTACAATTACAATTACAATTACAATTACATTTACAATTACAATTACAATTACAATTACAATTGCAATTACAATTACAATTACAATTACAATTACAATTACAATTACAATTACAATTCCAATTCCAATTACAATTACAATTACAATTACAATTACAATTACAATTACAATTGCAATTACAATTTTAATTGCAATTACAATTACAATTACAATTACAATTACAATTACAAAAATTGTGTAATTGATGTTTATTTACTAATATATGTTATTATTTGTGTCCAAGTATAAAATACGTTTTAATTTAAAATATTGCTCAGCATTTTTTTTTCAAATTATGATTTTCAGAATTTAAGCAATTTAAAAGAAATAGAAAAAATTGTATCTCTATGTCACTTAATCAAAGTTTTAGATAAAATTTATTAGATCTAACAAAACTTCAAAAGTTGGAGAAAAATATTGTTTAAAGTTTTCTAAAGCAAAACATTCTGTATAAATAAATTCTAATTCTAATTCAGAGCATTTAACAGAACTCTGTTAGACTATTAAGGGACTTCTGTTAAATATTAAATTTTAAAAGACAAACAGATGTTCTCAGAATTAATAGATTTGATAGCATTTTCTTTTAATCTAAAGTTTTAAGTATCTTAAACTATTTTTAAGTTTTAATAAAATAAAATAATTAAAATGGTCCTTAAAACCATTTGACTAATTAATTTTTCCGCCGTCTATTTTTCAAGGCAATTTGTTTAAGAAAACAGTGGCATTTTATCTAAATGCAGCATGATCTCTTTTAAATACTTTTCAGCAGTATTATTTGTGTTGTTGTATGTATAGATAAAAAATTGTTTTTTAAATAATTTCTATGCAATTTAAAATCATATATACATATTTCCTTTTCTATACAAATTTGCAAAAAAAAAAAAAAAAAAAAAAAAAAAAAAAAAAAAACATACAAAAGATATTGCGCTATTTTAGGTTTTCTTGTTCTTTGTTGCTCATTCAAATGCATAAATATAATGTTGCTTACCCTTGCAAATTGCTGGCCAGCACTATTTGAAACCAAGCCTTTTCAGGAAGCCAGGCTGGTGCAGGATTAGAAGGAATATTTTGCAATCCAACGCCTCCCGTTAAAAAGAACAGCAAATGGGACTTATTTATTTTATCCTTGTTGTATTTTATTTACAATTTTTGTTAAGAGCAATTTTTTGTAATTACGCCAAAAAACAAGCAAGAAAATGAGCTCAAGTCAATGAGTGGCATGTTTGTTGCACAAAACAAGCACAAGCAGGAGCAGCGGCAATATTATGTAGTAGCATCATTTTTAAAGTTGCACACAGTCAGTGTAGGGGGCCATTCAATAGTATTTGCATTAAGACACCAAATAAAAAAAAAAAAAAATAAGAAAATAAAAGCAAAATTAGATGGACATAAAAATATATAAAGAAAATGAAACATTATGGATGGCATCAAGTCAAATGCAAATAAAATAAATTTGTAAGTACAGGCGACTAAAGAGAGAAATAAAAGTTGAGTATTAATGTATTAAAAATAATGATATTTTAATGATGAGTAATGATAAAGAATGAAGTTTGCATTTAATCCTTTATGATTTAAGCTCATTATAAACATAATTTTTTTTTTTTTTAATTTTAACATTCAATTAGCAATTGCCACATAATACTTACTCTCGATACCATAATACCTAAGCACATGACCAGCGAGATGACCAATTTATCTTTTTCAAATAAAGAACGACAAACGTTCTGATAAATTGATTTCGTAAAATAATTATTTAAATGGTCCAAACGTTCATTTAATTCAGTTGATTTTGGTGCCTTGATGATGGCATTCACAAAGAGATTCAAAAACCAAGCCAATGAGTATTGATACATTGGATCAATATTTGCCAATTCACTGATGCAAAAAAACAATATGGCCGAATGTTTGGCTACAGGTGCATAACGTTGACGCGCTCCATCAATTTCCGCTTCAGTAGCGATGGCAATAATTTGTTTCTCTTGAATTTGTTCGGATAAGATTTTGCTCGACGACAAAATGTTAATAGCATTTTCATCTTCCAATACATTGCCTTCGGACGTTGACAGGACCTGTTTGCATAAATATGTATGAATGTATGTATGTACGCGTGTATGTATGAAATAAGAACGAAAAAATGAATAATATTGAAGACGGCACTAGCATACAAAGAGCATATACTACATGCATACGTACCCTGTCGGAGAATGTGTGGTTGACTACAAAAATTATTAACTTATAGATAACTTTTCTTAAGCTTAAATTAGACGTGACATAGCCATAATGCCATAGCCATAACCAAACCAAAATTCAATTGGCTTCTTTGGTGAGAGTTATGGCATTATGGCAAGTCATCTTTATACAAATACAGTGTTGCCCATTAGTTTTGTTCGAACGGCTGTTCTCTATGGCTATGGTTATGTCACATCTGATTGATCCTTTAGACTGATTAAAAGCTAACTGCAATGTCATCCAGAAAAATCCAAAATTAGTACTTAAGTAAGAGTACGTAATCGAATTTGGTGGGAGCCAACAAATTTATTCTCAGCTACTTTGAAATTTATTTCAATTTTATGCATTAAACACATTAACCACAGCAGGCAGCATTTGTCGCCTCGTAGCCAGCTACTTAATTATTTTGGCGACTTAGCAGCACCATCTGCACCTAATATTCAAGTACAAATACATAGTTCAGTATTGCCACTTTCATATATATATATATTGCATTTATAAAAATTAATTACTATTTTAAAATGTACTTATTTCACGTAAAAGTACAAAAATGAATCTGTTTATTTTTTAAATCAATTTTAGGATATTTTTTCTGGTAAATAATATGAAATAATTTTACGATATCATTCATTCAGCATTTTGTATTATACTAGCAACACTGCATTTGCTCATTGTAACCAAAGGAATATAAATTAGTTTAATTGGACTACAACGGCAAAATCAGCATAGACAGCAATCTGCCGCCCTGTTGCCTGTTGCTGTCTTCAAAAGAATCATTCTCATATAAAAATGTGTATTCTGTCTTTGACATTTTTTAGTCGGTAGCCTGCTGTGGTGAATGTGTTTAATGCATTATATTAACATTTTAGTTGGTACCTTAGCTGGGTAGTAGAGTATTGAGTACACAACATGTTTTTTAAATTTACTGACTACTGGGTGATTTAAAAAAATCAACTTTAATTTAGTTGAAAAGTAGGATATCGCAATGTTATCATAGTCAGTTGATTACCTTGAACAGTAATTCAAGTGTTAGTCAGTACTAGTTGCGAAATAGTTAGCTTAAAGTTAGTTTAAAATTAACGGAATTTCCGACAGGGTATGTATGTGGGCATGTGTGTGTGTGTGTGTAGATTTGTATATGCATTTATATTTTAACTTGGTTATACTTTTGTGAGCAAAATTGTACAAGAAAATATGAAAAAAAGAAGGTAAATTATAATGACTATTGAAACAGATCTAGTATACTTCAGAGCTTGTGAATAAACTGCCGGAATCTAATTTGAAATTAAATAATAAAATTTTGCTTTCAAATTAGCAATAACTGGGTGTCTACGACTTCTTTAGAATCATATTAAAGCTCTGCAATTTTCAATTATTTGCCTTAGATACATTGAAAAAGAGGCTTATCTTTGGATTGCTGATGTCCAGTTATCAATATTATTATGGCAAATGTAATCACTTATCTTATCTTATGACAAAACTCATCATACAATTTTGTCATGTTTTTATCGTTGTAACGTACACCCTGTAGGCCGGTAAGGCAGTAGAAGTAGTGGCAACCTTACCGCCCCAGCTGTTTAGTTTATATTTTTTGACAGATATAAAAAGAAAATAAAAAATAACAAAAACACAAACAAAGACAGTTTATAAAAAAAAAATATATAGAGGGACAAATCCAAAAGAAATTCCTGGAAGAGGTACTGCTAGGAATTTTATTTTATTTTTTTTTTTTTGATGAATTCCTATCAGCACCGCAAGACTAAATAGAAATTTAAAAAAAAGGAACGGGCATTAGAAAATCGACAGTGAAAGGGTACAGATGTGGTTGGCGGAAGAGATACCGGTGAATACGCTTTCTTAAAATTGAAAGGTAGAAAAATTTGTTTTTTTGGCAAAGAAATAAGTGAACAGTTGCATGTTAAATTTACAAAAGAAAAAAGAAAAAAAAACTTAAATTAAAAATTTAAAACATTTCACAAAAAAAAAGAATTTAAATTAAAACAAATGAAAAAAAGGGGAAGCCTCCAACACACCACATTCAACGGGGGAACTGGACAAAACAACCATCCAAGCATCCATCCTAGCAACAAAACAACCAACCAAACATCCATCCAACCAACAAAACAACCATCCAAGCAACCAACAAGCAAAGGAGCAGCACGTCACCATTTCTGGTGGCGACAGGTATTCTGCCCAATTGACTTCGGGCTTACACGTACGACGGGAACGGACAGTTACTTATAATATAAAAGTTATATGAATATATATATTAGCGCGTTTAGTTAGGGAAAAACATTTATTTATTTATATTTTTTTTTCAACTAAAGTGTTTCACTCACACCTTCGAGAATTAGGTTGAGCTCATCCTAGGTCATCGGGAGGGGATTAAAGTATCAGGGTATTTGCCCAGTAACTATAGATGTTTTTCTCATTTGACCTTACAACAAACTCATATATGTATATATATACTTCGGACTGAAAGTGTAACTTTCGACTAATCAGACTGAGACCGTCGACACGCCACGAACGGACGGCAGGATAGCCTGGCAAAGGCCAGCGTAGAAAGGGGTTGATTTTTAATCCATGTAGAGAAACTGCTACACAATCATAATTTTAAGGTTTTACCTTATTTTTTTATATTTTATTTGAAGAATTTGCTCAACAATTGTTTGAATTGAAATTAAATTATATATGTAACGTATTTCAGCAGTTATTTTTTTTTTAATTTTTTGCCACTAATGGGCATACAATTTCTGCAAATATAAATAACTTAATGCTAGTCGTAACCTTTAATGATAAGAGATTGCTTTTAATTAAACTTTCAAATATTTATTTCATTTTATTGTTAAAATAATTGTTAATAAATCAATGGTATTAAGTTGAATATTTATAAGAGTTAATATAATGTCGGGATAAAAATTTAAGAGAGAGGCTGTAGGAAGGTGAGGTAAGTGTCCACCATGGAGATCAGGGATAATTTCATAAAAGTGCTAGAGGTTATCATAGGCGAAATCAACGATTTCAGAGGGAGGGAGAAGCCAAGGTTAGCTAACACCCGCTAACTCAATCTGCTCTTGAGATGGTATGTGCCATGGTAAGTTTGATCAGAAAGGTTTGCAAAAATTTTAAGTAGATATAGTTTTGCT
This sequence comes from Tachina grossa, assembly GCA_949987645.1. NCBI lineage: Eukaryota > Metazoa > Arthropoda > Insecta > Diptera > Tachinidae > Tachina > Tachina grossa. The sequence continues at coordinate 38,112,995 of OX465276.1, read as the reverse complement.
TTCATCCTCCTTCGGGCCTAAATTTGTTCTTTTATAAACTTTTGTGTACAACATCCGACACAACAAAAGCTGGTATTTTTTTTTTATTATTATTATGTAGCCAATTTAAACCTGTGCTGACTGGCCAGAACCCTACCAAGACGGCGAGCTCTAGCCGGAGCAAAAGCCAGAATACCAGTACCGCCAGCAGTCAGGTAACCCTATGTACAGTGGTGTATACGGCACGGCACGTATATGCAACATAATATACCTATCATTGATACCACAAACTACATACATACATAATAGCGTCAACTGTGCCTTTTGGTACATAATTAATAGATAAAATGTGTGCATGGAAAAAAATCCTACATTGTGTAATTATTTTCGCATTGTTTAAACTATGATTTGATATGATTGAAGCTATTTATGAGTTATTTTGGCATCATTATGCCAGGACATAAATGTGAGATAAATCTCCTATGACATAATAAATTCATGACGTATATATGACAGAATTATCACAAACTGTTATGGCATAGTTATAAAATTTGTAGATACATATGTATGTATATATAATAAATTTCTTTATAAGTTGTCAAAATATTTCGCAATCATATGAGTCATATTTTCGAAGCAAACAAATTCACAATTACTTGTTAGAAATCGGATTAAGAACCACGTTACCATAACTTCTCATAGCTGGAATAGTGAGAACGTTCATGCCTTTTAACTCTACGTTATATAGGAGGCGAGTAACATAACGAGTTCACACAACTGTTCACACGTTCGGATATTTCAATTTATAATACTTCTGCATTTGTCATTACTTAACTGGGGTCTCCACGCGCAATAAACTTGGAAATAATTATGTTCTCAACTGTCAAATTCTATTTCCAACACCATATGTCCACGTGAGGACCGAATAGACATTTAGAAATAGTTGTTCAAACTTATTTCGAAGAAATAATTTTGAACATAAGCTGTCAAATTTCATAGACATTTGTTGTTAATGAGAATTAAATATAATAAACTTGTGACTGTACAGCATTTTTTTATTTTTAATAAAACGAATATAAATAAATTGTTTTTAAATAAAATAAAATAAACATAAAAAACATCGATCTATACACAGTGAATTTTATAAATTTATGTCCAATATCACAATGCGTGTTCTATAGCCTAGAACATAAGCTTGTACATGAACATATTTCTGACGTCATGCTGCTGACGTTATTTCTTATGTTCAGAAATAAATATTGCGCGTGGAGACGTGCATATGTCATGACATAATAAGTGTATATTTATATCATAACATACACCCTTGTTGTGATTGGCAAATTTTGCGGCGAAGTATTGTAATATCTTAAAGAAAAATATTAAGAAGTTAATTATTCGACATAAGTATATTTATTAATTTGAAATTTATTTGCTGATGGTACAGCTTTGTCTATATACATTTCATTGTTGCTGTTGGTTGAGGTCTACTGATGATTTGTTACAGCAACAATGAAATGCATATAGACAAAGCTGAACCATCAGCAAATAAATTTCAAATTAATTAAAGAAAAATATATATTGTTTTCTTTAATCAACTACAAATAGTCAAATTTTAAGTCCAAAAACGCCAACCACGATAAGGCCCATAGTTATTTCAAAATTTTGTCATATTTGTTTATTATATTTCTCATCATATAACTGTGATGCGAAATAAATATGACAGAACTGTGACATAAATATGTTATCATATAAATATATAAAAATTATGTTATAGATATATCATGGCATAAATGTGTCTATATAAAAAGAAGTTATGACATAATTATGTCCTGACATGCATATTTTGTTAAATAACTATCTAGTGGAATTATTATGTTATAACATTAATGTATAATAATATGCTAATGTCATAACATATTTGTGTAATGATATTTTGCATTTTACGAAATAGTTGTGTCAGAACATAACTATGTCGTAAAGTGTTAAGGCTTATAAATGATTGTGTCTTGATGTATTTATGTCAAAATACAATGATGTCTTTATTTATTTATTTGCTATAATGCAATCATTATTCACTTTATAGAAATTCCAATGAAATGCCACTAAATCTACTCGTTAAAGAGCCACCAGAAGCATCATTACTATATGTTGTAATAGTTTTAGAATTTTTCAGCTTTCCACAATGAAACCCACTAATATTTTCAAGCGATTTTTCTTCAAATACGACTTTTAAATAAATTTTTCGTAAGTTTCAAAACTAGCTCAGCAATACTACAAAATGTGCTCTTTAAAACGAAATTAGGAGCAACATGGATATAAATAAGGATATCTATAGAATTCTCTATGACCATCAATCTTTCAAAAAATTATATTTTTTAAATTAAGTTTCTGTATTATTTATATCTTTTTGGTATATGTTATTTTATTAATCAAACATCGGACCATATTCTTCATTAACTGGTGACTATGGCCCCACTCCCCACTCGCAGATTTCACATCTCAAATAACATTTAATAATTTTACTGAGCCTGTTAACATAAAAGTTCTGAAGTACCTGAAATGTAATGCTTAAATCCCTCATATTCCGATTCAGCATAACAAAAAGGAAAGTCAAAGTCACCGACTCTTTGAAATAAGACAACGGCGTGAATTTGAACAAGCTTTCTTACGAAAAAGCTCAAGAAAATTTTTATTTTGGAAAGGTTTCACTTTGATTGTTTTATTTTATCTGTTTTCACACAATTCGGCATATTTCTGTCGCACTGTTTGCGCTTGTGACGACTATTTTTCTCCAGTGTTTAAAAAACTGAAGTGATTTTCATTTCATTTCATTTTGCTTCTTCTTTCGCTTTTGAAAACTACAACAGTTTCAGTCAAAGTAAAATTACAAAACGATTTATGACCCATTGCGCAGTACATTCAACGGTCGACGATTTGAAAAGTTTGAATTTGATTTGCTTTTGGTTAGCATCACAAGTAAAACCAGAAGCAGTCTATATGCTTTTGGAAGTCACAAACAGTTATAGTCGAAGAAGCAAAAAATCTTGCTTTTAGAAGTTTGAAGCAATCGCAGTAAAGTGGTTTTTGTTCTTGTAGTTGATTGAACCTATAGAAAGCTTCTAAAAGCAAAAGCTTTTGCTTCTTGTACTGTGGCTGTTTGGTATTTACAAAAGCACACAGACTACTTATGCTTTTTCTAGCGAAACTAACCAAAAGCAATAACAAATAAAATTCAAACTTTTAAAATCGTCGACTGTTGAAAGTACTGCGCAAATTTTCATAATTCGTTTTCTGCTTCTGCTTCGGCTGCGACTGTTGGTTATTTTCACAGGCATAAGCAAAAGCATTGGTTCATTTTAAACAGTTGGAAAAAGCTAAAGCAACGAAAAGTAACAATTTTACGACTTTAGCTACTTCGACTAAAGTTTTTTAAACACTGTTTTTCTCTACACAGAAATGACACATTTTCATGATTTTGAAAGATTTATTTTACCAGCAAAGTTCTCTGTTCTCTATACATAATGATTTGTTAGGAAACTAAATTTATTCAAATAGCTGCGAGTGTTTATAATTTTTATTATTTTTTGCTGTTTTTGGCAGAAATTGATGAATACTGTTTTAATATTCATCCAAAGCTTTAAGAAAGATATAAAGTGCTGCAGCTATTTTTACTGCTTTTTGTTAAATTTGAGAAAGGAAAAATATACTTTATTAAATTTTTGGATTGTTTAACACAAACCAACATCAACATGATGTACAACAGACAAACGTACGAAAATGTTAATGGAAATGTATGTATATCGGTTTGTCATTCAAAAGAAATTTCAATTATGATTTCCCTTAAACATTTTCTTTGTTTGTAATTTATACTAACTATATTCAGGTTTGGCCAATTTGAGTGAAATATTTCAATTAAAAGTAACTCACATTTTGTATTTTTGTTTAAAAATCACTTTTTTTTATTATAACTAAATATGCATGTATGTACTTGTATGCAGACATATGTATGCATGTATACATATGTCTATCCGTATATAAAATAAAACAAAAATTAAAACCATATCAATACAATTTCCAGTTAATTGAATTGTCAAGAACACACGAAAATAATAAAAATTAATAAGTTTTTATATCCGAAAGCAAGAATGTTAAAAAATATGCTGCAACATACAATTTACTTTTGTGCTGCTGCTGCTGCAAAATGGTGAAAATGTAGAAGCGTTTATTTTCTTTATCTCAACAAAAATTTTAAATGAATTGCTTGGCTGTACAGTGTTCTATAGAAATAGCTAAATATAGAGATGTACATATATTGTATGTTAGTTGAAAAATTTTGTATTAATTAGACATTTTTGCCAAAATATTATGATCAGTGGATGATCGCAAACTCTATTTAAAATTCTCGATTCTGAAACTCAATATGAAAAAGAATTTGTAACATCAAAAATTTAAATATTTGATTATACACTCTTTTGGGTTTTAAATGCACTTTTCAAATCCAAAATCAAGGAAAACTTAGTTTAAAATATCGGACCACTAATACTTATGTAACATAAGAGCACCCTCCCTCGTCGGTATTGTGTAGCAGAATCATCGGCGAAGTAAAATAACCAATAAAATGGCTACTAAACACAACTTTAAAAATCTAATACGCCTCGTTGACACCAGAGGCGCTGCAACGCTGCATTATTAAAAACGTGTAAAAAGCAGAGTTGTAAAGAGAATTAAGCTTTCCTCCAACTCTATCTTCACCACCTGTCCTCTCTATGATTATTCCTTTCCTGAAGAGGGTAACACCTATTAATAGTAGTAGGCATTCATTGCCTGAGTGTTATTTCTCTTAAAAAAAGACGTGTTCTCATAAACTTTATATATAAATTGAGGAATATTCGAATATTAATAGCTATGAATTTCTATTACATACTGTTCAAAGCACCATAATCTTTAATGTTTGAAATTTTTCACAAAAACAGACAAGTTCGTTACTGTAAAACAATAATCCTCTCAAAAACATAAATGTGAAAGAAGGCCAAGTTCCTATCCAAAATTTCGGCCATTAAAAGTAGTGAGATATAAATTTTGACCAAGTTCTTGTTTTGCACAATACCTAACACAGAAATATGCTATGCGTTATATAAATTTGTAATCGTAAGGGTGTCCTATAATTTCCAGATAGTCTGCTTACTTAACTAACATGTGTATAATTAGTAAAAGAACAAAACTACAATGGTAAGACTGTTGTAAATATAGAGATGGTAAAATTGAGCTTACAATACAAAAAAGCTTTCAGCAAATTGAAATACGATGAATCAAACAATTCACATATTCCATTTGCAATAATGCTAAGTACATAAAGCAGAAATCTACATCAACTGACACCACATACAGTGGACCAAACACAAAAGAACGCTGATGATGAAGGTTTAGTGGCCTTCGAAAACGGCTGGCTGTTCCGTTCAACTATGTGTTGTCAGAATATTTACAACTAACTTTGGTGTTATTTGTTCATTAATAATTATCACGTGTAATTTGGCTTAAAAAGCGATACGAACTTTAGCCTGTTAAAATCATAATTATAGTTTTAAGTTTTCTTGTAATTCGACCTTTAATTCTTTGTTTATGTATTTATGTTTTAAAGTCTCAAATAAACTTAACTTAATTTAATAGCTTGAAATAAAAGCAAAGTGTAAAATAATCTGTTTTTATTCTTAAACTCGAGAAATTATCCAGCCGTGAGCAATTAAGTTAAAAACGCGAAAGTGTTAATTATAAAAATTTATGAGGAATTAATTCGAATAATCGCATAAAATTTAAAAATTGCTCGACTATTCGAATAAAATGTTTCATTATTACATGACATGCATTTAATTCCATTATAAGACAGGTATTTTTTAATCGATTATTCGAATAACTTTTTTTTTTAGAACTAATTATGATTATCGTATTTCGACCTTGACTACGACGATTTTGTAGTAGACTAAAGGGCATTGGAACATTTGCCATTATATTAATTTGATTATGTTATAATGGATTTTTTGTGGTTGGAGTAGTTCGACTTCAACTAAGATATTTTGGTGCTAGATTAAAGAAAAAATATGGCGGTGCTCTTTAATCTATAGTCGAAATAATTAATCCCCATTACCGTTGTTGGCCGATTTCCCCTTTGAATACCACATTTTCGTAATAGATCAAAGAACACCGCAACATTCGTTTTTTAATCCAAGACTAAAATGGTGTAGTCGAAGTCGAAATATGCCAACCTCGATAAAGCCCTTATTTTTAATATATTTTCATCGAAAAAAAAAATTAAAAATATGTACTTATATCAATAGCGAAATAATATTAAAAAAATTATTCATTTATTTCCGTAAAATATCCTATTATTTTATAGTCGCATTATATTCTAATGCACGATAAGAAAAATATAATAAAAACTTTTTCCGATTATTCGAATACAATATTATTTGCGATATTCCTTTATTTTGAATCCATTATAACAATATTTTTTTTCAATATGAATTTAAATAGCCGAATAAAATTTAAATTCGAAAATAATCGAATAAAACAATAAAATAAATAATAAAATAATATTAAAAATTAATTCGACTATTTGCATAAAATATGTATTTGTTTAGTATGATTTTATTTAAATATACATGCCAATAAAAAAATAACCGATTATTCGAATAAAATATTACATATTTTCGTTAGATTTCAATTTTACTCAATTATGTGAATACAATTTTTAATAATTTTATGTTTTAATATTCTAACAAAATTAAACTTCCATTTCCAAATAATCGAATAAAATAAAAAAGTTATTCTATTACTTGAATAAAACAACATATTTTTATTTTTTTATATAATATTTCAGTGTATGCATAACTTTTTTATAGAAGTCTCTCATATAATTAGTCGGATAAAATTTAAAATTTGTGCTATTATTTGACTTTATCGAATAAATTTTTATATGTAGTCGTCACTATGAGGTGTCGCATATGAAAAAGTTATGCATACACAGGGATTAAATGTAAGTAGCATATAGAAAATATTTTTTATTCGAATGATCGAATACATTTTTAACCTTATTCGATTATTTTAATTGAGGTTTGATTTAGTTCGAATGTTTAAAAATTTATATTCATATATTACTTGATGAATCGATTAATTTTTAGTTACTAATGATTAAAATTAAAATATTTAAATATTTTAATAAAATTTAAAATATAGGGTGTTTTTTTCAGAGGTATAGAACTTCGAATTGAAATAAAACACAAGAAAATCGTTTTAATGTCCATCAATTTGGCTTTATTGGAAGGATAATTTTATGCCATTAATGTTTAAATATAATTATGGGCATGTGGCCGCCGCGGCTGGCTCGAATAAAGCCAATTCTACAGGTCCAATTTTCAACCACTTTTTCGAGCATATGGGGCCGTATGTTGGCAATAACGCCACGAATGTTGGCTTCCAAGTCCCCTAACGTTTCTGGTTTGTTGGCGTAGACGAGCGACTTCACATATCCCCAAAGAAAATAATCCAATGGTGTCAAATCACACGATCTTGGTGGCCAATTGACAGGTCCATTCCGCGAAATTATGCGCTCATCGAATGTTTCCTTCAATAAATCGATTGTGACGTGCGCTGTGTGGCATGTAGCGCCGTCTTGTTGGAACCACAACTCATCCACATTCATGCCATCCAATTCGGGAACAAAATAGTCGGTTAGTCGGCTCCAATTGCTGTGCACGGTGGCGAATCGATTCATTCGGGTCCTCTTCAACACTTTGCTATACAGCGGCAATTGTTTCTTCGGTGCGCACTGTTCGACGTCTCTGCGGATGCGTATTATCACATAGAGTAAACGTAGTGCGAAAACGATCCATGGTTAACCGAATTAATTGCTCTGATGGACGATTATGTCGACCATAAAATGGACGGAGCTTGCGGTAAACTTCGCGAACTGAACCATTATTTTCGAAATAAATTTGCACGATTTGCAAGCGTTGTTCTTTTGTCAACCTGTTCACGATGAAATGGCAAACCAAACTAAATATTAATCACTTGACAGCTGACAAAATGGCCGCCAGTTAAAAAAGTGATGCCAACTTAAAGTTCTATACCTCAATAAAAAACACCCTTTATATACATATGATTATTCAAAATAAACATTATTGTTTTCTTTCTTATTGGCATTGCTACATACACATTTAATTGGTATATATTCGAATAATCGATCAGTTTTTTTCATGTCCATTATCCGAATGAAATATTTATTCGTTTTTTTTCACAGAAAATATCTAACGAAAAGATTTTCTTACTCAAACTATTTTTTTTTTCGAGTTGTATTCGAATAATTTTTGACTGAAATAGTCAACAATACTACGTATGTATCTAGATATACTGGTAAATAAATGATGTAAATCGATTTTTAAAAATGAATCGAATAATATAATTGTGACTGGTAAATAAGTGATGGAAATCTATTTTTTAAAACGAGTCGAATAAAAAAATTGTGACTTTAATTTTATCTCCGTTTTGAATAACTTTTAAACTTAGAGTTGAATAGATTTGAACATATTTTTGTTAAATTTCGGTTCAAAATTGCTCTTTATTGTTTGTGTCTTAGCTTTGGGTCTCCTTTTTCGAAGTCTATAAAAAGTATTGGCCAAAAATTTATTCTAAAAATCTTTCAAAATTCAACACAGTGCACAGGTCTTTTACACAAATAGACTTGACACCATTTGGTTTCCACCACATAAGTGACAGTAGTTTTCTTTCAAGTCATCAGGACTTGATCTTTTGTTAAATAGAAAAAAGTATTTCCAGTTTCAAGAATAATCATCTACTTTGTGTGTTGACAGTCCTGGAAAGCGTAAATAGCTTACTAATTTCGATCAAAACGAATGTATAGTCGAGCAGCAAGTAGCTTAAATGGTTTAAAATCAATTCAGTTTTTTTTTATAATTTAACTAAAATAAATTTTCATGCACTTTGAGGGTGTCGTTTGCTGAAGTAGTTAGCACGTTGATTGCAAAACTGAAGGTGCTGGCTTCGAGCCCGGTCTCCGACAGCCATTAAATGACAAGACAAGCATTTTTCTGATGTGCATTATTGTCCAAGTGCTGAAGGCATAGACACTGGTCACTGGACTACAACGACTTCAGCAGATACTAATCATAATGTATAACATTAGAGTGCCCTCCTTCGTTAGTATTGTGTTGCAGAATCATTGGCGAAGTAAAGTAACCAATAAAATGCCTACTAAACACAGCTTCGAATCTTAATACGCCTCATTGACATGAGAGATTTTTTAAAATGCTTTACTACAGCGAAATATTCTAAAAGAATCGCTAAGCAAAACTGTTGGCAAGTAATTTTTTTTCGGTGGTTTGTCTTGCCAACGATTGTCTTGTTTAGCGATTCTTTTAGAATATTTCGCTGTAGTAAAGCATTGGAAAAAATCTCTCATGTCTTGAAAAGTCTTATAAATACTCTTGTGCAGGACACTAGTAGACACTCACTGCCTGAATGTTACTTCTCTTTAAAAAAACAGACTTTAACATAATTTTAACGAAACTTTTTTTTTTTTTAAGTAACAACTTAAAATCTCTATTCTCTTCCAAATGTTATTTCACTTAGAAAAACTAAATCAATTAAAACTTTAGTTGATTAAACAATTCCATTTAACAAATGCAATATTTTCTTATTTACTTTAAAAAATACATACACTCAGCTGTACATAAATGTGTTATGAAACAATGAAATGTACGTGCTTACCTCCAATATTTTTGATTCAATTGTATACAAATCATCACGATTTTTTGCCGACTCAATAATCAATTGTTCCTTTTTCTCTTGCAAATCGGGACGTTCATGAGCCACAACAGTAGCCAGCAGTTGTTCACGTAAACCTTGTTCCGTAATCATAAAATTTATTACGGTTACCTGTTCATGATGCCACGTTCACAGCAAAAAAAAAAAAAAAAAAAAAAAAAAAAAAAAAAGAAGGAGAATGAGAAAAAATGTATAACAAAATAATGTAATGTAAACTTAAACATAGACAAAGAATGAGAAAGTTGAATTAGAATCAGTTTATTTAAAAATTATTGGTATGATGTGTTTGTGATTATAGCAGAAGAAAATGTAAATAAATTTCTAATAGAAAAAAAAAATCATACTCGTCGAAATAGCTTAGTGTGTAGTCAGTTGGATAACGTTGAGTTTCTTGTTGTTTACTTTTATTTTTTTTTTTAGAGGGAAAAAGGGAACGGAAAATATTTAACAAAACAAATTTTCTATTCAGTTTACGTTACCATGAATTCCAAAAAAAAAAAAATAAAAAAATGCTTGCAGCATCTACTTAACATTAAAAAAATATTTGAAATAAAAATGTAAAATAGAAACTTATATATAACAATTTGATATGAAATGTGGTCACATAAACTCTAAAGTGGAAAATGGTTGAAAGGGTGTTACACAATGAGCTGAAGGAAGAACAGCAATTAAGAGAGTAAAAAAATAGGGAATGGTTTCTTTAGATAAAAAGCTTTTTTAGTAAAATGTATATATATAAAATATATTAACGATTAAGGGTAATTATTTACTCCCTAAAATAAAAAAGAACCTTATGAAAAATAGTTTGGGGGCGCAGGGTGCTGCTGGCTACAAACAAATGATGGTCTTCGAGTGTGCGAGTTGGAATCGGTCATATATTTACTTTTCTGACATGCATATCACAGTGCCCTCTTTGGTCAATATTTTTATCGATCAATCGTAGGCGAATAACTAATAAAATGATTTCATAGTTTAAATTGATGCGCTTACTTCACACCAGAGGTGCTGTAATGATGCTGTAAAAACTAACAGACGCCACAATAGCAGAGTTGTAATAGGAGTTAAAATAATAATAATTACATTTTTATATTTGCAATTTTATTGTCTCTCTGCCTGTTATACGCCAATTCTCAATGTATGGGTGGGGTTGATTGCTAATTGTTTATTCTTGTCGCTCTTCTTATTATTATTTATTAAGACACCAATACTAATAAATACTTTTAAAGCAGAAGAGTTGAAATGTGTTAAATCGTGATCACAGTCACTGTTTAATTTCACTGCTGTTCTTCTTATTAGATTTTCTCAAAATAACAGAACTGCTACAAACAAAATATTGCTAAACTGTGATCACAGTCACAGTTTAAAAGAACAGCGATTTAGAAATCACGTTCACAAGGAGCTACATTATTAAAAAATCACGCTATCGCTCATCACTAGTACGTACTAGTGTCCTGCACAAGAGTATTTATAAAACTTTTGAAGACATGAGAGATTTTTTCAAATGCTTTACTACAGCGAAATATTCTAAAAGAATCGCTAAGCAACACTGTTGGCCCGACAAACCACCGAAAAAAATTACTTGCCAACAGTGTTGCTTAGCGATTCTTTTAGAATATTTCGCTGTAGTAAAGCATTTGAAAAAATCTCTCATGTCTTGAAAGGTCTTATAAATAGTCTTGTGCAGGACACTAGTACGTACCACTCAGCTAAAGAGCAAATTGTTATTGGGTAAGCAAATAATGAATACACGCAAAACATGATTTCCTATGTTTCTTCTGCATGGCACATTTCGTTGATAAAATCTAAAAATAACATTGTTGATTAAAAAAAAAAAACAAGCCACGACGTTTTTCGGCTTCTTGTCGGAATTTACACGTATACAACACCAACAATCAAAATAAACAACAACATCAGCACATGACCACGTTGAGTCAATCAACAAGCAAGATAAATACCAACACAAACAAAGTAATTTAAACCAATGCTGGCCAGAGAAGCGCTAGAGTGCCGAACATCAATCGGCTTTTTGTACAATTGAATGCACATACGCTTATACATTTTTCTCGGTTTTCTCTCTGTGGGCAGCATTGATTTAAACGATATTTTAAAATACGCAGTATTGATAAATACAATATTTAAGTAAATATTATTGAAATTAAAAATTTTATTCAACAACATGGTTTTGTTGAACATAAATCTTGTAGTTATATTTTTTTCTGTGTTGGGTAGAGATTGTTATTAACATCAGTTATTTAACGCAAATTTTTAATGAAATGGAATATGAGAATTGATTATATTGTGTATAAAATTATTAATTTACCTTTGCCAAAGACATTTGTAACACCTAATTCACACGAAGACTTTTATGAAGTCTATTTTTCGACGTAATTTTTGGTTTGCTAGCGAACGGGGTAGAGAAGAAAGCGGGGTAGAAAAAATTACTCGATTTCTGTTTTCTATGGTTTTTTTCATACCCTGTCGGAAATTCGGTTAACATTAAGCTAACTATTTCACAAATAGTACTGACTTTGGATTACCTTTAATGTAATCAACTGACTATTTTAACATTGCGATGTCCTAGGCGGCAGTCAATTGTCTCACTCTGCACTACTTTCAGCTAACTTAAAGTTGACTTTTTTAAATCACCTGGTAGTCAGTAAGTTAAAAAAAAATTTCCGGTGTTCGAACATGTATCATCACACGTTGTGTACTCAACGCGCTACCACTCGGCTAAGGTAACATCTAAAATAACAATAGCAAAATGTTAATATAAAACTCAAATGAGTTTCAAAGTAGCTGAGAATAAATTTGTTGGCTCCCATCAAACTTAATTACGTACTCAACTTAAGAATTAATTTTGGGTTTGTTCTGAATGACATTGCAGTTAGATTTTAGTCAGTCTAAGAAAAGTTAACTATAAGTTAACTGTTTTTGTAGTCAACAACACATTCGCCGACAGGTTATGTACTGCAAATGTGTGTATAAACAATAAAATCAATAAAAATCAAAATCAATAAAAAAAAATTAGACATGTAAAAATAATTATCGTATGAACGCAAATAATTTTTGGTAGAAACTTCAAAAGGGAATCAAGAAAAATAGACGTCATAAATTTCATCGTCTGAATCCTGTGTAAGTAATGGGTGTTTTTTATTAAGGTATAGAACTTTAAATTGGCATCACTTTTTTAACTGGCGGCCATTTTGTCAGCTGTTAAGTGATTAATATTTAGTTTGGTTTGCCATTTTATCATAAACAGGTTGACAAAAGAACAACGCTTGCAAATCGTGCAAATTTATTTCGAAAATAATGTTTCAGTTCGCGAAGTTTACCGCAAGCTCCGTCCATTTTATGGTCGACATAATCGTCCATCAGAGCAATTAATTCGGTTAACCATGGATCGTTTTCGCACTACGTTTACTCTATGTGATAATACGCATCCGCAGAGACGTCGAACAGTGCGCACCGAAGAAACAATTGCCGCTGTAGAGCAAAGTGTTGAAGAGGACCCGAATGAATCGATTCGCCTTCGTGCACAGCAATTGGAGCCGACTAACCGACTATTTTGTTCCCGAATTGGATGGCATGAATGTGGATGAGTTGTGGTTCCAACAAGACGGCGCTACATGCCACACAGCGCACGTCACAATCGATTTATTGAAGGAAACATTCGATGAGCGCATAATTTCGCGGAATGGACCTGTCAATTGGCCACCAAGATCGTGTGATTTGACACCATTGGATTATTTTCTTTGGGGATATGTGAAGTCGCTCGTCTACGCCAACAAACCAGAAACGTTAGGGGACTTGGAAGCCAACATTCGTGGCGTTATTGCCAACATACGGCCCCATATGCTCGAAAAAGTGGTTGAAAATTGGACCTGTAGAATTGGCTTTATTCGAGCCAGCCGCGGCGGCCACATGCCCAAAATCATATTTAAACATTAATGGCATAAAATTATCCTTCCAATAAAGCCAAATTGATGGACATTAAAACGATTTTCTTGTGTTTTATTTCAATTCAAAGTTCTATACGTCTTAAAAAAACACCCTATATCACTACTCATTTTCTGTTTTTAGATTTTTTCATTTTCTATTTAGTTTTTTAAAACTTGGAATAAATTTATAAAATTATTTTTCAAGCGAAAAGTCAAGAACTAACTAACTAACACCACTTTGACAAACAACCTTTTTTCAATATTAATTTTTCATTAATTTTTTTTTTTGCTTTTCATAAACAGCATAAACATTCATACATTCCTCCGTATATATTATTTTACTCTACAAGACGTAAACGAATGGCTGAAGAATAATGGTTATGCTATTTTTTTTCTTTAAAAAAATTTTGCATATTTGCAAAAAAAGAAAAATTAAAGCTGCATAGAAACTCTAACACATGTATCCGTACAGGATTGTTAAATAAAAAACAGCAGAAACCGAACAGATTTCAAGGAAAAAAAATCTACGCTTTCCTTTTCATCAGCTGCTTTTAAATGTATGTTACATATTTTCCCTTTTTGTAGAGCATCCTTGGCACTTTTTTTTATTTGCTTTGAAAACCGTGCAAACTGTTTTATACGTTCTCTATTACAATCATTGAATTGATATCATTTCATTTGAAATTCATTTGATGGTTACATTTATTTTAGCATTGCCGTCATCAGCAGTGGCACAAGAAAAAAAAAATTATGGAATAGAGGAAAATAAAACTCGGAAGAAAAGCAGCAGTACCCTCGTCATCATCGCCAAAGTCATCGTTGACGTTTCTGCTATTTACACTTTCACCAAGCCCACACTCAACCCATTTTTCTTACCATTCCACCCACTTAAAGCAGACATTAGGAGAATAAGAGTGTATTTTCTATTCCCAGGATTTTAGTTTCAGCTTTAGACGTCCATTTTTTTTAAACTTAAAAAAAAATAATCGTGAGAGTGTGCAGACTTTAAAAGCAATCAAGGTGATGGTGTTGGTGTTTGCATAAAAGTTTTCGTGTGGGCGCTGATGTATGTTAATGTATTGGTTTCATTATTCCTAGTGATTGCTGTTGCTGTTAACATCACTTACCATAACCATAATTTCTGGCGGATAATGAGGATTCCTCAGACATGTTGTAATGTATAAGCGAAATTCACTATTATATTCAATCATTTGATCTCCGCTTCTTATAAAGTGGCTGCCTTTATGCTTAATTACATTCTTTTCTAGAATTGGCGTTAAATTTGAGTCCAAACGTTCGCCTGCAAAAAAAAATTTAACAAATGAAATTTATGCAGAGTAGCTTGAAAGGAATTTAATGTTAAGAAAAATATTTTAATAATGGAAAATTTCTGACTGAATTAACTAAAGAAAATTTTATATTAATGCATCATATAAATGTTTGTATATTTGTTGAACTGATATTTTGGCCAATATTCGTATTTCTTAGAACAATTGTTTAATTAGCTGTCTCGTGAATAACTAGTCACTCACGATTACAACACTTTCAATAGAAAAAGTCCCAAAGCGAGCAGGTCAATCTTTAATGGCTTTATTGTTATCGGTCACACTTGCCAAATAAATGTTTACAGGGAAAAAGGTTAAACTAACCAATTTGAATTTTCAAGTTCACAGTTTGTTTAAATTATTGCTGGAATTTCAATTAACCAAATTTCGTCTGGGTAATATAACCTATAGGACTATTTATTTTTAGTGCTTATTATTCCATTGATTTTGATGTCGAAATACATTTTCTGGTTCAAATAACTAAATTGAAATAGTTACTGAATTACTGATTGGCGTATTTCGATTTCGACTACGACGATTTTATAATAGTTTAAAAAATATTTCAACAGCTTTTTTTAATCTATTACCAAACTGTCGCAGTCGTATTTGAAATATGCCAGCCAAGATAAGGCAGAATAATATAACGAGTAAAAGAAAATCTTTTGATAGATCCTGTGGGTTCACGTTGCATTTTAAACTTTAATTATTATTCCTTAATTATGATTCGATTATGGTAAAGTTCAATAATTTTAATACCCTTCAGCAAAAATGCTAAAGGATATACATATATGTGACGCGCAAAATAGAAAGGGACCTAAGGGTAAAAATCGCTTTTGTTCAGGGGAGCCATTTTAAAGATTTAAATACGTGTATCTTTGGTGTACCATAACACTTTTCAGGCATGAGATCGGTCTCATTCGATGCTCAGATGTTGTCCACATCAAAAAAAAAAAAAAAAAAAAAAAAAAGTGAATTTTTTTTTTTACCCTTAGGTCCCTTTATTTATGCGCTGTCACATATAAGCTTGTCATTCCGTATGTAATTTCCACAATAAAGTATAAATATTCTGGGTTTTTATGAATAGGGAAGACAAATAAGCGATGCCCTTCTGTCCCTTCGTCAGTCCATCCGTACCAGTGATGGGAATTGGAAATTTTGATTTCGTACCGTATTTCTTTCTAAATAGTGACATAAGTTGACTTGAATAGTGCCAAAGATTTTTTATATAATTAAATATTGGCACTAAATAAATGTTAATTTATAGTGTGTAATCTAAAGGATATACATATGTACGTAAAGACTATAATTCTAAACTAATTTAAAAGACAAATTAACTTTTCTAATCAAATGTATATATTAAGTCACAAATATACAGGGTGGGCCAAAAGAAACCAAGGGGTGTAAAAGTTTAATAACTTTTTTGTTTATTAATTTTTTTTTTTATTTTTTCTTTCAGATTATATAGACAACACTTGGAGAATTTATAATGGAGAGGTTCACAACTGAACAGAGAACCAGAACAATAGAATTTTATGAAATGAACTTTATTGAAAATTTGATTATGAGTGATGAAGCTCATTTTCATTTGAATGGCTTTGTTAATAAGCAGAACTGTAGGTTCTGGGGTTCTCAAAATCCAAGAGCCATTCATCAACGCCAATTGCACCCCATCAGGTGTACAGTATGGTGTGGGATCACATCTGAAAATGTCATTGGGCCCTACTTCTTCGAGAATGAAGATGGAAGTGCTGTAACCGTAAATGGAGAGCGGTATCGGTTTATGATAGAAAATTTTTTACATCCTGCTCTTGAAAACAGACCTGGTATGTGGTTTCAGCAGGACGGAGCCACTGCCCATACTGCCCGAGACACAATGACACTTTTAAGTCAAATTTTTGGAGAGCGAATAATTTCTCGAAATTCGGAAATTATTTGGCCAGCGCGATCGCCAGATTTGACAGCACCCGACTATTTTCTTTGGGGTTTTTTGAAGGAGCGAGTGTATGTGAATAAGCCAGAGACAATCCTTGAACTCAAGGCAAACATTGTTGCAGAAATTCGAACGCTACAGCCACAAGTTTTGAAAGATGTTATGGAAAATGCTCTAAAAAGAGCCCATCAGCGCGAAGCTGAAAACGGTGGTCATTTAAGAGACATCATTTTTCATACTTAGTGTAAAAAAATTTCCATTTTGTATATTATATAATCTGAAAGAAAAAATAAAAAAAAAATTAATAAACAAAAAAGTTATTAAACTTTTACACCCCTTGGTTTCTTTTGGCCCACCCTGTATATGGCTTTTGCTTTGTTATATGATTAATATATTTTTACGTTTTTCTCTCTATAAAAACGCTTTTCCGTAGATCCGAAGATTTGCAAATGAATACAAAATCAGAGTGTAGTAATTAGGGTTAAGAATGATACAAGTTTTATTTACAAATACACTTATACTAAATTACTCAAGAGCTTAAATACACTAATACAACTTAAACTAATAAATTACACACAGATGTTCACAACTGGTTACCACTGCGCCTTCCTCGCTGTAGTTTACGCACGTTTCTTAGCTGGCTGCGCAAGTAATCACGTGACACCTCTTTGTCTGCTACTCGTAACTTACGAGACTCACTCTGCCGTCACTCACAGTTGATACACCAATACCTCTTTGTCTGCTGCTTGTCACACACGGCACTCACTCTGCCGACACTCACAGTTAATACACCAATAAAGACTCACTGGCTTTACTTACACCCTTATACACGTCTATTCGCTGCGCTGTTCCCTTTACTCCAGTCGACACGATAGACTCCACAATAATCTCAATTCCACGACAGACTATTATTAATTCACAACTTAATTATCAACTGACTAACGAGGTCTTAACTTGACTACTTTCTGATTAGCACTAACTATAACTGTTCGCGACTGACTTACAACTGCAACTAACTAAAGGTAGAATTAGTAAAATCGTATCATTCTACTTACAGCTTGCCGTATCGTTCAACTTTGTGCACAAGTTATAGAAAATGTAACAGTTTGCACAGCACATTTTTTTTTGTCTGGCATTAAATGCGGCGTTTTTGACATTCGCTACAGAAAAATCTGTTTTCTGCAGATTCCTACGTCAGCAGTGCTACCACCACATATTTTATAACTAGTAACATGCATTGTATATCGTACCGTTTTTGTCAGCTGACACGCAACATCACGATACGATTTTACTAATTCTACCTTAACTAACTCATTGGCTGCGTCACCGCTTTTTATACTCTACACAAATACCACCAGAAGTTTCAAGCAATGTCTAGACGATCATTATCATCTTATATGCTGCCTAATTAAGTTCATGTGGTAACTATGTACATACATGTGTATATGCGTACGTGTGTACATCATTAACTAAGCAACACACGGTGGTTGTTTATCTTTTACTTTTCGTTTGAATTGGCATGTATGTATGTGTGTAAATATGTGAATCTTCTTAATAAGCAGACGCTTTTTGTTGTTGTTACTTTTGCTTGTTTACGTTTAATCAAGCTAGGCATGCTTATTTAGTTGTTGGCTACTATTCTAGACCAGGGTTGTCAGATATGGCGATTTCTCGCCAAGCGTGGCGATTTTTCAACTTGCTTGGCGTCCAAATTTTTGGTTTGGCGACATGGCGATTATTCTGGCGATAAATAAATTTGTTGGCGATTTTACTGGCGATAAATAAATTTGTTGGCGATTTTTATGGCTACTTTTTAACAAACTTTAACTTCCAAATTTTTATAATTCAGGGAAATTAGTTTGTTGAAGGAGCAGTTTCAAAAATAAATCCTACCAAAACTTGCCTGCAAGAAATTAGAACAACTTGATTTTGATGATTTTTCTTATATTAATTGTAGTCATGAGTTAAGAATTTGTATGAGTTAAGAATTTGTATGAGAAAAATTTACAAAAAAAAAAAAAATTTTGGCGATTTTATTTCTAATTTTGGCGATTTTCTGATAAATTTTGACACGATCATTTTATAAAAATCTATATTAAAAAAGTGTTATATAAAAACAAATTTATTATCAAATATTTACTAAGAAAAACTACATAAAATTGGTTTTTGGCAACTTCTGGCGAATTTTAAAATCAATTTGGCGAAATAGGTCGGAAAAAATCTGACAACCCTGTTCTAGACTCTTCTTTACTTTGGCCCTGTAGGAATATTTTCGCGTAGCATTACATTAAGCCTGTTGGAATATTTTTGTGTAATGCTGCTTAACATTGTTAACGGCTATTTTCGTAACAATATGTATGCACTAATGAGTTATTTAAATTCGTACACGGTAAATGTAATAATAATTGTAAGCTATTTAGTTTCATCCAACAAAGATTCTATCGGTATAACAGAATTCATTTTTTTTGTTTAGCATTTTATATGCATTACTATTATAAAAAAGATGTATTGTTAGACTTCAAACAGTATTTAGCATGTATTGAAGATGCTAAATTTCTAATTACAGTCTACTTCTCATTTTACTTTTGGTCAAATTTCGAACTGAAAATATTATTTCCACATTTAATGAAGGGTGCAGAAAAGAAAGAATACATTGCACGATTCGATGAATATTACTAAAAACTTGTTCAATGAAACTATTTTTTTACGATATCGGAAAATCTTTCCAAAACTCACCCACACTTGGGTTCAAAGTATGTTTATATCAAGTACTCGTTACATTTGCGAGTACTTGATATAAACATATATTTATTATATTTGTAATACCGACAGAATCCTAATGACTCTCATTGGCCTTATGTTGATAAACCTTGCTTAAGTTCCAGAATTTTTTAAATATTTAAGTCTGATATGGAATTGTATTCATTTCAATTTTTTTTTAGCGTATTTTGTTTTGTTTGGAAGTATTTGTATTAGAAAAGGAATAATATCGTGTCTCCATTTACATAGACCATTTTCTGGTACAAACTTTTGAAACCAATTCCAATAATAGTCCTTGAATTTATACTTAGTATTCAAATATGACATAAAATAAATGTAAAGAGACTTTATTTTATTTTCGTATTCTACAACTTTATGTTGGAAAACTAAGTTTTGGTTATTAATAGTTCAATTTCAACACCGCAATAAATTTCTTCCGTTGGAAGATGGTGTGAATTTAGATCTATTTTATCAACATGATCATCATTAATGTATTGTTTGTTTAAAAAATATTGAGACGAATGACGAATTAAACGTAATGTCATTTATTATTTTAAGAAGATAACAAAAAACAAACATACATCTTGCTTATATCATCCATCAAACTATTTCATATAAATTAAGTTTCATCATTGCATCCCACTGTTCAAGGACTCTATCTGCAACAGCTTCTTGAGACCACCAATGTTTTCGGGAATACTTAAAAATTAGATGAAGTTCAGAGTTGAAATATTTCGGAAAATGTATAAAATCATCTTTTGGACATGAGCTGGTGCAAACAATTCATTTATTCCTTTTAAGAAATTGTGAATGCCTCTAGGCAAACATTCCCCATCCCAAATCCTACTAAGCTTTCAATACTTAAAAACGTAAAAATGCAAGAAGATTACTTATTATTGGAGTACAAAAAGCTTCCATATTAATGGACAAAAAGTGTCAGAAAAGGAGCGAAAGTGCCATAGTGCCAGCCAGCATCCAATAGTGCCAAAAATGGCACAATTGTGCCACATTTCCCATCACTGATCCGTACGTCTGTCTGTACGTGAAATCAGTTTTCCCAAGCTCACAGAAAAGCTAGAGACTTGGTTCTCACACTGGTGTTTTAAAAATCATTCGAAACAGATTTGTAATGAAAATCAGCAAAATCGAAAATACGATTTCAGAGCTGGAAATCTTAAACTTAAACTAGCTGAAAAAAATTTTTGTTTTTTTTTCTTAAAAAATCTATTTAAAAAAATCATTATAATATTTTCAGGGTTGGAAAGTTTTGACTTTTTTTTGTATATAAAGGTAACCAACAAAAACTAACGTTTTTTTACATTTAAAAGAATTAAATTGGTAAATGAGATTAAAAAAATGTAAAAGGATGACTCTAAGGTTGGAAAATTTGCACTTTTTGTTATATATAAAAGTAACCAGGTCTAATTAATTTTTTTCTAAATAAATTTTTATGTTTTTATATTCTAGAAATGAATAAATTGTTAGTAAAAATCAGAGAACTAAAAAATACTGCTTCAGAGCAGGATAATTTAAACTTTTTATGTTTGATACATAAAAGTAAATAACTAAAATTAATTTTTTTTCTTTGTTAATCAAATATATTCTATATTAGCATTAAAAAATCAGAAATATGGTTTCAGGGTTGGAAAATTAAATTTTTTTAGTATATAAAAGTAACTTAATAAAAATATTTTATTTATATTTTCACAAAACAAGTACATGTGTACCATACATGGGCATACTGCAGTAAAATTAGAATTCTAGTAAAAATAAATTTTTACTGATTACTGAAAAAAAATTGAGTATCCAGTAAAAATTAAAAAAATTTCAGTATCCAGTAAAACTTTTTACTGGATACTGGAACAAATTTCAATATCCAGTAAAAATTTACTGAATATTGGAAAAATTTCAGTAAGCAGTAAAAAAATTTCAGTAAGCATTAAATTTTTTACTGGTTACAACTCCGTACTTTTTTTAGTGTTGCAGCGCCTCTGGTATCAATGAGAAGTATTAAATTTTCAAAGCTTTGTTTAGTAGCCAGTTTATTGGTTATATTACTTTGCCAATGATTATGCCATACAATAATGGCGATGGAGGGTGCTCTGATATTACATTAGGATTTGTATCTGCTGGAGTCGGTGTAGTTCAGCGACCTTAACAGTTAATGGTCCATCGAAAATACACTTAAATAAAAACCAAAACGTTTTATAAATTTTTTTTCACTATTATATCAAAGTGAATGCAAATTTATGTTTTCTTCTATATAAAAAAATTTCCTGTATAGATAGTATGCAGATTAAAAGACTTACTTGCCTGACAAATAGCAATAATGATGTCATATAAATATAAATCACTCAAAGGACTATTTTTATTTTAGTAGGATAAAACATTTAAAAATTCCCCTTCACTCGTAAAGATTTTATTGCTTCTCACAAACAACATTCGCACATGCAACTGGATTATTAATCTCTATAGTGAAATAAAGATTTTAGAAGAAGAAAAATAAAACAATTATTGAAAAGCAATAAAAGAAGTTAAATATTCAGGCAAACTTGAGTCCTTTGTACTCTACAACAAACTACGCTGACATGATAGCTTAGGACATCTCCTAAGATGCTTAACTTTTCTCGTTTCCAAATTTTATCTAAAGAAAATTAAAAAAAAAAGATTTTCTTACATATTATATTGCGCACCTAGAGAGCGGCAATTTGCAAGCGTTATCATTATAAGTCTTTTATTAACAAAAAAAAAAACCCTTTTAACATAAAATATCATACCAACTTTTAAAAATAAATTATTGCCTAATAACATGTTACTAAGCAGTTAACATCGATAAGAATTTACTAAGAATTTACATCAATTTATAAATTCAAAACAGATATTTATCACATCATTTATAGTTCATTACCTTATGTCATTAATTTTAACATAAAAAAAAATATATGTATATATATATATATATATATATTATTTCTTAATGGATGAAATCATTCATTAAACCATAGAATATAAATAAAAAAAAATTATATAAAAAAATAGCAAATGAATTGTTGAAAGTTAAAATCATCGGAAATAAAATAATATTTGTGCTGCGCAGCAAGAAATGGTCATGACAAAAAATAAGAGAAGCAAAAAATATTCTCAAGACGGATAAATACTCGTATTCGCTCACATTCCACAATGTTAGACAAACAAACGAAATAGTATGTTGGATAAGCCGCCGTTTGACTGAATGTGCCGTGGGCAATTCAAAAATAAAATTTTCAAGTACCATCCATAGACAACAACAAAAAAAAAAAAACAAATTCAAAACACTTGAAATCATAAAGCCAACATAAAGCAGGCGAAATACGTAAATGCTGAATAAATAAAATAAAGAAAAAAGAAAAAAAATATTATAAAAATAAACATAATCACATAATTTTCATCCATCCAGATAATTTAGTAACGATACTTGGCAACAAACAATTCAAAAGTATTTATATATACATATATATCTATAACTAACGAGAAATTTAACCCACTTTTTGCCATAATTTCATTGCAATAAAATTGTTGAAATCTTGTTTTTATATTTTATAACTATTAAAAAATTAATGCGTAGTAATTGATTTAATCCCTTTTTTTATCTCTCTACTTTGAAAAGATTAAAAAGTATTAAATTAATAATATGGAGAAGAAAAATCATTTTGTTGCAGTTGTATTTAAATTTTTTTTTCTTCTGAATATTGTAGGCGAGTATAAATTTTGTGCTCGTTTTACTTGTTTCTGTTTTGGGTACTTTTGATTTATTAAAAATTGTTAAAAGAAAATCGTA
The DNA here is from genome assembly GCA_949987645.1 of Tachina grossa. Classification (NCBI taxonomy): domain Eukaryota; kingdom Metazoa; phylum Arthropoda; class Insecta; order Diptera; family Tachinidae; genus Tachina; species Tachina grossa. Next base: position 38,089,409 of record OX465276.1, on the reverse strand, counting down.
CTGCAACGGCAAAATTTATATTACTTGTAAACTATTTTAAATTTAAGTCTTTATAAATAGCTTCTCTGTTCCGTACCCCAAAGGTGAAATGGACCCCTATTGTGTTCGCTACGATGTCCGCCTGCCCGTTTATCCAAATTTACAAATGTCTAAACGAAAAATCGCAAAAAAGCGCTCAAATAAAAAATACAACCGAAAATAAAATAAATCGCTTAAATACAAAATAAGATCAGTGAAGTGCGACTTTGACCCGCGCACGAAGGGTTCCGTACGGATACTAGATATGCAATTCAATATGAACTTAAGCCTATATAATAAATAGTTTTGGCTTTTTTTCGTTTTTGGGGTTTTTCGGTTTTGGGCGTTTTTTTAGTTTGGCGTTTTTTCGGTTTTTGGCTCTTTTTTTAGTTCTGGCACTTTATTTTCCCGTTTTTTTTTCGATTTTTTCGGTTTTTGACATTTTTTCATTTTGGTAATTTTTTTTTCATTTTGGCGATTTTTTTAGTTTGGCGATATTTTTATAAAGGCGATTTATTTGTTTTGGTGCCTTTTTTGCGTTTTGGCGATTTTATACAAAGTACTTTTTGTTATAAAAAGTACATTTTCTTTTAAAGTGCCCTTTGTTATAAAAAGTACGTTGGGTTATAAAACGTACCTTTTCTTATAAAAAGTAAATTTTTTTAATATAATCAGGTACTGATGTTACAAAAAGTACGTTTTGTTATAGAAAGTACTTTTTTCTATAAAAGGTTCATTTTCTTATAAAAAATACCTTTTATTATAAAAAGTACTTTTTAGCATAAAAAAATATTTTTTTTTTTTATAAAAGATAATATTTGTTATAAAACCTACTTTTTGTTATAAAAAGTACCTTTAATTACCAATAGTGACCTTTGTTATAAAAAGTACGTTGTGTTCCAAAAAAAGTATATTTATTTGAAATAAAAAGTATCTTTTGGTACAAAAAATATCTTATGTAATAAAAAGTACTTATTGTACTAATTGAAAAATACCTTTTGTAATAAAAAGTATCTGATGCTATAAAGCTTACCTATTGATATAATGGGTGTTTTTTATTGAGGTATAGAACTTTAAGTTGGCATCACTTTTTTAACTGGCGGCCATTTTGTCAGCTGTCAAGTGATTAGTATTTAGTTTGGTTTGCCATTTCATCATAAACAGGTTGACAAAAGAACAACGCTTGCAAATCGTGCAAATTTATTTCGAAAATAATGGTTCAGTTCGCGAAGTTTACCGCAAGCTCCGTCCATTTTATGGTCGACATAATCGTCCATCAGAGCAATTAATTCGGTTAACCATGGATCGTTTTCGCACTACGTTTACTCTATGTGATAATACGCATCCGCAGAGACGTCGAACAGTGCGCACCGAAGAAACAATTGCCGCTGTAGAGCAAAGTGTTGAAGAGGACCCGAATGAATCGATTCGCCACCGTGCACAGCAATTGGAGCTTTGTCCATCAACTTTATGGAAGATTTTGCGCAAAGATCTTGGCTTGCGACCTTACAAGATCCAGCTTGTGCAAGAATTAAAGCCGCGAGACCATGCAATGCGTCGTGATTTTGGTGTATGGGCCGAAAATGAGATTGATCTCGATGCTGATTTTCATCGCAAAATTTTGTTCAGTGATGAGGCTCATTTTTGGTTGAATGGCTACGTTTACAAGCAAAATTTGCCGCATTTGGAGTGAAGAGAATCCACATGAGACCCTTGAGACGCCACTACATCCACAAAAACTGACTGTTTGGTGTGCTCTATGGGCTGGTGGAGTCATTGGGCCATACTTCTTCCGAAATAATGCTGGAGAGTCAGTTACCGTTAATGGAGACCGGTATAGAGCCATGATAACCGACTATTTTGTTCCCGAATTGGATGCCATGAATGTGGATGAGTTGTGGTTCCAACAAGACGGCGCACATGCCACACAGCGCACGTCACAATCGATTTATTGAAGGAAACATTCGATGAGCGCATAATTTCGCGGAATGGACCTGTCAATTGGCCACCAAGATCGTGTGATTTGACACCATTGGATTATTTTCTTTGGGGATATGTGAAGTCGCTCGTCTACGCCAACAAACCAGAAACGTTAGGGGACTTGGAAGCCAACATTCGTGGCGTTATTGCCAACATACGGCCCCATATGCTCGAAAAAGTGGTTGAAAATTGGACCTGTAGAATTGGCTTTATTCGAGCCAGCCTCGGCGGCCACATGCCCGAAATCATATTTAAACATTAATGGCATAAAATTATCCTTCCAATAAAGCCAAATTGATGGACATTAAAACGATTTTCTTGTGTTTTATTTCAATTCGAAGTTCTATACCTCTAAAAAAACACCCGTTATAAAGTACATTTGTATAAAAATTTCATTTTTTATAAAAAGCAGCTTTTGTTATAAAAAGTACATTTACTTTAAAAAAAGTACCCATTGTTGTGAAAAATTACCTTTTGTTATAAAAAAGTACCTTATGTTATAAAAGTACTCTTTGTAAAAAGCATTACCTTATATTGTTAAAATTACATATAATAATAGTGTTCCTTTTGTTTAAAAAAAAAGTAAAAGTATTATTGTTATTTTGGCGATTCTTTTAGTTTGGCGATTTTTTTTATAAAGGCGATTTATTTGTTTTGGTGCCTTTTTCGCGTTTTGGCGATTTTTTTTCGGTTTTTGGCGTTTTTTCAATTTGGGGATTTTTTTATTTTGGCGATATTTCTAATTTTGGCGATTTTTTTTAGTTTTGGACCTTTTTCGAGTTTTGGCGATCTTTTTTCAGTTTTAGGTGGTTTTTTTAATTTTGGCGATTTTTTCATTTGATCGATTTTTAGAACTTTTTTTGTTAGAACTTTTTTTTCTTTAATTTGGTGCTTTTTTCGTTTAAGCGATTTTTTTTGGTTTTTGGCGATTTTTTTTTTGTTTGGCGATTTTATAATATTTGGATTTTTTAGTTTTACCGTTTTTGAAAATTTCAAGAGTTTGCCTCGTACGGTTTACAAGATATAGCAAGTTGTCAAAATTACATAGTCAAAATTGCATTAACTGATGGACCACCCTTTAATTTAAATTTTAGTGTTAATTGTTGTAGTCTTTATAAAAATACACTATTTTTACAAATTTCAAGTGTCAATATTATGTATATTTCGAGTATTTCGATTTGATACCCTCTTGTTGATTAAGTGCGATATGTACATACAATATTACATGGGCTTTTAAAATTTTTCGTTGCTCGCTTTGGAACACCCTTTAGTTTTAATTCTCAGGTATTTGTTGTTGTAGCGCCAAGGTTCTACATACTCTGTCCGAATTTCAGGTCCGTAGCTCTTACGGTTCCTGAGAAAATAGCGTGTGACGGACAGACGGACAGCGTAGCGAAAACAATAGGGTTCCTTTTCACCATTGGTGTACGGAACCCTTAAAGTCACCAAAAGTAAAAAAAATCGGCAAAACGAAAAAAATCGCAAAAAAGGAAAAAATCACCAAAACTAATGAAAACAACCCAAAAATCGCAAAAACTGATGCAAATTGCCAAAACGAAAAAAATCTCAAAACTAAAAAAAACTAAAAAAATAAGTCGCCGAAAACCGAAAAAATTACCAAAAAAATAAAAACAAACGCAAAAAAATAAAAGCGCCAAAATCGAAAAAAGTCTCAAAATCGGAAAAGCCTCAAAATTAAGATGCAACCGAAAAATCGAAACAAATAGCCACAAAGAAAAAAAAATTGCAACACTAAAAAAACTGTAAATCTAAAATAAAATTGCCGAAAACAAAAAAATCACAAAAACGCAAAAAATAAAAAACGCAAAAATGCGGAAAAAGTCCTAAAATCGAAAAAAAACGTCAAAACTATAAAACAAGCAAAAACTCGCACAACTAAAAAAACTGTGAGACTAAACTAAATCGCCGAAAACCAAAAAATTACAAAAAACGAGAAAAAACGCCAAAAATAAAAAAAATGCCAAAAACCGGAAAAAATCCCAAAATCGAAAAACGGTTCAGCGGAAAGTTAAAATTAAAAAAATTTCCACATCAGTACCTGAATTCAGTAACTTTTATTACGATAATCGTATCGCTATTTAATTATTTTTTTTTTAGCTTAAGGTTTGCTTGTATTTGTACTTTATTCGTTCAATATTATTTATAATTGAAAGGAAAAAAGAGAAGAGTCCATACGGAACCCTTCTCGTGCGAGTCATAGTTACACTTTACTGAATTTTTTATTATTTCTGAGTCTTAAGATGTCAAATATTATATTAAAAAGTTCAAAATATTGTAAAAACTTCAAAATTCTGCTACAAATTCTTTAAAATGTATACAGTGAAGATCAGTTACAACGAACTCCAAAAGACTATACAATTTCTTTCGTTGCAGGTGAAGTGCGTTATTGCATTATTATACCATTTCTACAAATATCTTAATTTTCTACATAAAAAATTGATTCAGCTTACAAAATAAATAAAACTAAATAAAATATAAATAAAAATATTTTTAATCTAACTTACCGTTTACACATGCAAGTACAAGTGCAAGTAACTCAATACATCGTCATATTTTTACTAATACAATCATAATGCTACAAGTTGTAGGCTCACTGGCAAGAGATTTTCATTAAAAGTAATTTTTTTCACTTGCATGTAGGAGAATTGTCAAAAATAAAAACAGTGTTACCCTTTAAGGATTTTATTTTAATTTTAATGGATAGCTTACATGGAATAATTTTTAAAATGTTATTATTTCAACTTATATAAAGAAAAAATAAAACAAGAAGTAAGAACATGTAATCAAATATGACTTATTATTGATTTGCAATATAAATTTATCATTTATTTTGGTACAAAGTTGATCACTGTAATGTTCCTATACCAAAAATTTGGCAGCCCACACATTAAAAACTAATATAGACAAAAAAAAGTACCAACAACGCACAGAAGAAAGAGAAAAACGAAATTTTCAAATATTTATAGCAACATATAGAAAAATGAAAATAAACTTGCACTTGACTGTGTCAAGCAAGTTGCGAGTGTTTTTATTATTTCATTCAATGTATTGGTTGTTAATACGTACTATAGCATTGCACAGATGCACCTGTTTGCACCAGTTTTGTGTGTTTTTTGGTTCTTGTATGAAAAAAATATGTTATTTAGCGTTTCTTTTACTAGTTGTAAATGTTGATTTTTAAAGCAGTTATTGTATGGTTGTGCAATGACCAAATGAGAAAAACATGTTTGTATGTATTTGTTTTTCTATAACAAATAAGGTACATGAAACTGGATTTAACATAAGTACCACATGGTGTGTTGAAAAAAAAAATCCATGGTTGATGAATGAATGAATGAAAGTAAAATTTCACATACACATGTAAGTAAATGATACATGTACATGAAACACATGCATTTGTAATTACTCTCAGAGCAAAATTGTCTCTTTCTCTCTCTATACTTTGGCTGCGCCACAAAATAACATAACGAACGTCCGCACATACATCTGCACATCATGTATTTGTTTCAATAGTGGTTTTTTCATATATTTGTATTACAATATGTATTTTTTTTACCAAAAACAGATCAAACAGTTGCTCAGCAGCAATATAATAAGCAATTGTTATTTATTTTCAATTGTATTTTAATTTGGAAAAGCACGCACACACAATAATTCTTATACTAGTGCTGTCGCTCACACTACAATTATATGGTACATACCATGGTATATTTGTTTTGGCTATACAAACGAGTATACAAATGCAACCCTATAATACGTACACGCAACTTGTAACAAGTTACCTGCATGTGTAAATGAAGTGTAAGAGAGCAGCTGTTTTAAAAAATATCAGTTTATAACTTGCGATTTTTTTTAATTGTTGTGAGCATAGAAATTTCCATGTAGTTTTAATTAAAAGCAGTAGCGGAGTTAGGCCTTCTGCCGCCATTTTTGATTATATAAAATATTTAATTTTTAAATACTTAAATGATTGTATATTTATTTTATTAATTCAAAGATAACTACATGAACTCGCGTTTTTAATTCACATCTTATGTCCGAATATTTTTTTTTTAGTTAAAAGCAGTTTCATATCAATCTTAGTTTTAATTAATTTAATAGAAATTTAGTACTCTGTTAAAGCAAACCTTATCCAAATAAATTTTTGCCTTTAAATTACGCCGACTCTATGCGCGAGCCTAAGCCTAAATATACCACTGATTACAAGACTCGAAAAAAGTTGTGCACTTCAAAAATTTTGAGTGAAGATAAAATTATTTACATGTATGCTTTCATGTTAATCGAGCTTTTGCTCGTGACTTTGTTCACCTGAAATTGAGAATATTTCTTAAAAAAAAGACGAGCTTCCAACGAAATCATTTAGATACTGAACTTGAGACCCAGAAGTAGTGCAAAACTGGATAGTTTTCAATGATTTTTGCATAAGATTGCCATTGCAAGAGGTTTTTTTTTTTTTGCAATCACTGATTGAAATTTTTGCTCATGGTCCTTCGAACATAGTTGACAACATAGCGTACTAGCATAGTAATCCTGTATGTTTGAAACTAAGTGATTGTACAAGGAAAAAAAGATAAATTTAAACAGCAAAGTTAGGCTGAGTTTACATCTGGCATTTCTTGTATGTCATTTGTACAAAAAAGCGTAACCAACTAATTACTAATGAAAAACTGTTTGTTTCAGATATATATTTATTGATTTAAACAATTTCCAATCATGTTGGACTCTATAGAATTGTCTATTAGTTATGTATGGAACTATTTAACTTAATAAATACGTGTCTGAGTCAAACAGTTTTTCATTAGTAATTAGTGGTTCCGTTTTTTTCACGCTTGTGTGGCACATAGCACACAGATGGAAACGCGGCCTTAGAAATATTATTTTCTAGGGGCCATAGTAAATACTTTATTTTAATTCGGCCTTTCGAGGGTTAAAAATGTACTCTTACTTCTTAATAATTTGCACAAAGCGATACATTAAATGGTCCTCAAGAAATTCTCTTGCTTTCTTTACACTTATTTATTTATTTTTTGGGAGGAAATAAATGAAAAGTACACAAAACAAACATAACTTTTAATGGAAATTAGCTGCTAGGAAACAGCACATAATACAAATACATATTTTTCAACCGTAATAATAATAACAACAATAGGAATATGAATAATCACAAAAACACTCGTAAAATAAAATTGCTTAGAAGTGTTTTAAAGAAGCAATAAGAAAAAATAAAACAATAGTATTCTTCGCTTTCCATTAGAAATCTATTTTTTGAGGGCATACAAAAAAATTTGTTTTTTTTTGCAAATATTAAATATTAAACAATAGTAATAAGTAAATACAACTAAATGTACTTTAACAAATACTTTCGAATAATTCATATTCTTTAAGAAATTAAAGTTATCTATGTAACAGTTATAAAAGAAAGACATTAATATATTTCTGCATATTTCAAGTTACTTACCAACATTTTCAATCAAAACTGGATTGCCATAAGTAATTGCCAATTCAAGTATTTGCATATAATTTGCATCACTTTGCTTTATGACTTTAAGATCGTTCTGCTTTTCCATATTTTTAATCCATTTGTTGGCTTGCACTTTTATTGTATAAAAAAAAGTAAATAAATACCAGTTAAAATTGCTTTTATATATGTATTTTATTATTAGAACTGAATCACATACATCTTGCTAGAGTTTTGACTTCATACAACAGCAGAAAAAGTTAGATATTCTGTCTCATATAAAATTAATACTTGAGCAAGAAAACTTGATGTGAGTGAACCATTTCTTAGTGATGAAAATCAGTGCAAGCTCTTACTCACTCACCTTGTGGATCTATTAACAGAGAATAGCGGTTTGAATTTGTTACAATTAAAGCATTTTCTATAGAAAAATTATCGGCCGGCAAACCGGCTAAGGACCAAGCACGTATTTCCATTGGATTTCCCAGAGTACTGGCCATTGAGAATTTTTCGGAACAGGGTATTTTTCTTCGTTGGCAAACTTCATTCCATTCCTGTATTATATTGACACGATACTGCGTGAAAGAAATGATTATTAAAATTAAATTTGGGTTTGTGAAATTCAGCATCAAAATTAAAATATCTGGGGTCTTATCGTCGCTTACGATAACGAGCTGAATCAGTCACGTTTTTCAGTTTGAGATTATGGCATTCGATAACGAACCATATTATTGCATTGTTCGATAGCGAAACAAACCAATACAATAATACAAAAAGTTTCTTTAATATCAAAAGTACGTAAATTTTCTCTAAAAACTACCCTTTTATAAATTTTTTTTTTTTTTTGTAAAAGTGGTTTTCTTATGAGGAACTAGTGTAATATTTTTTTTTTAGTTTTAACTAAAAAGTAATTTTTTTACAAAAAAAAAAAAAAACATTTTACATTTTTTAACGAAAAGTTCTTTCCCAAAAAGTACCTTTTTTTTAAAAAAGTACGTTTTTACAAAAAGTCAATTTCTTAAGTAACCTTCATTATTATTATCAAATCAGATACAACTAGGTTTTCTTATAAAAATACCTTTTATGATAACAAGTACCATATAGTATAAAAAGTACTTTTCATAAATTGTAAGTTTTTACCAAAAAATACTTCTTTAATAACAGTAACCTTTTATAAAAAGACCGTTTTAAAAACAAGTAAAATTTTCAAAAAGTATTACTTAAAGTAAGGTACCTATTTAAAAAAAGTACCTCTTTTGTAAAAAGTAGATTTTGTTTACAAAAGCAAATTGATTATCATAAAGAATACCTTACGTTTTTTAAAGTACATTTTCTTATTAAAAGTAGATTTTCTTCAAGAAAAGTACCTTTTGTTCCAAAAAAGTTTCATTCGCTGTAAAATGTATCTTTAGCTATAAAATAATCTTGTTTTTTTAAAAAAATACTTATATTCTTAAAAGTAACTTTAAAAAAATTAAAACAAAATAAAAGCAATAAAAATTACTTTTTGTACCATTTGTTATAAAAAGTATCTTTTGTTATAAAAGGCACCTTTTTCTTCTAAAAAAATATATATTGTTATAAAAAGTATCTAGGCGCACGGTAGTGCGCCAGGCCAAGTTCTGGCCAATGCACGCAGGTGTATATTTACACGAAGCCATTCGAGCTGTTTTTACCCCCCCTCATAACTTTGTTCCCCGCAATCGTAAAATTATAAAATTTAAATCATAATTAGAATAAATTCATGTAACCTCATGTGCAAAGTTTGAAAGTTTTACAATCAAAGCTTCCGAAGATATAGAGGTGCAAAAAGCGCACATAAGACATACTCACTGATCACTGACCACTGACACACTCATCAAATTGATGGAGCACTTCCGCTATAGCTAGAGAGCTAAAATTTGGTACACGAGAAGATCTAGGTGAGCAATGAACCAGAAAAATCTGAAAACCCGAAAATTTTAACCAGGAGGGCTGGGCTACGCCCATAAAAATTAAAATTTGTGCTATTGAGCTGAAATTCAATGCAGAGCTAGGTCTAGGTGAGAAATAAAATAAAAAAATCTGAAAACTCGGAAATTTAAGCCAAGAGGGCGGGGCTACGCCAATAAATGTCAGAATTAAAAATGCTAATCTAAGGCGCTTCATAGAAGCTATTTTATTGAAATTCGGCATATATACTGCGGTAATGGAAGGCTATAAATTTTTTATTAAAAAAGTGGGCGTTGACACGCCCATAAAATTTAAACCTCATTTTAATGCCCTGCGGCTCAGCATATTTAGATATACTATTTATCTAGCTATTATTATCCGTTTGTAACGAAACTAGACACGAATAATAAGCACTGACCGAAAAAATTTGACTTTGGAAAAGTGGGCGGGAATACGCCCATAAAAATTAAAAGTTAAAGAATGCACTTAGGAGCTGAAATTTGATATACAAGTAGGTCTAAGTGAGAAACCAACTAGAAAAATCTAAAAACCCGAAAATTTTAGTTAGAGGGGCGGGGCTGCACTCATAAAACTTAAAAATTAAAAGTTGCGCTAAGGAGCTGAAACTTGATATACAAGTAAGTCTAAGTGAGAAAAAAACTAGAAAAATTTGAAAACTCAGAATGGGTGGGGCCACGCTAATATTGTTTTGAACTAAATACTTAATATACAGCTTTTAATTCAAGCCAATTTAGTGAAATCTTGCATCACCTTAAAAATTGGGTGTGATCACTCCCATAAAGTGTTAGCCTTGTGTTTAATCTACATCGGTCTAGCATATTTTAGAAGAAAATTAGCATGAATTATAAGCGCTGCTCACAACAAAATTTTGAGTTAGGAATAGTCAGGAGAGGTAATGCTGATAAAATCTAAAGATATAATTCGCGCTAGAGAGCTGACATTTTATTTATTATATAGTAAGTGTAGCTGCGTAAGCCAATGGGAAAATCTTAAAACCAAAAGCTTTTACCCGGTATGCGGGGCCACGACGTTAAAACTCCAATTCGCACTAGCGAGCTTAAATTTGATACACAAATAAATCTAGATAAGAGATTACTAAGAAAAATCTGAAAACCCAGAAGTTGCTATCAGAGGGCGGAAACAAGCACTTCAAGTTAAAAATTAACATACATTTTATTAAAACTTTTCATACACATTGCACTTATCCCAAACAAAATTTCGTATTTTGAAAAAAAGCCATGACTTCTCCCATAAATCTTAGCTTTTTCGTTCAGGTACTTCGGCTTAGCAGTTTTTAATTCAATGCTCTGGTATTTGTTATTAACTTTTTAATACCGAACTTTGCATGAACCATAACCACTAGCAGATATAAAAGTCAGCGGGGCCAGGCTCATGAAAATTTTACGTAATATTATACTATAGAGAGCTGACATTCTGTACACAAATAGCAATTGATTTACTCAATAGGAAAATCCAAAAATTAAAAGCACCAGCTACCTTATTGAAACTTTGCATATACATTGGGCATATCAGTTTGATTTATGTACTTCGGCTAAGCAGACTTTATTTAACATGTAAATATATTGAGAAAATAGGCGGGGTCATGCCCAGTAAAATTTACACTGTATTTCACATGTTTCTTCCATTCGCCTCTTACCAAATTGCACACACACTGGCGACCCGTTGTAATGACACAATAGTGTATTTTTAAGGTCAACAATTCAACACCTATCACACTCTGACGCATTATTTTATGTAACTCTGCCATTTGCAACTGTCACAATGATCATGAATAGAAATAAAATACACTAGAAATTTTAAGTTTAAAAAGTGTTATTATCGAAATCTTTTCAAAAAGTAATCAGATCCTCACAAAAACATAAATGTGAAAAACGGCCAAGTTCTTATCCAAAATTTCGGCCATTAAAAGTTTTGAGATATAAATTTTGACCAAGTTCTTGTTTGGTACAATACCTAACACAGAAATATGTTATATATGATATACATTTGTAATCGTAAGGGTGTCATATAATTTCTAGATAATCTGATAACTTATGTAACAAAAATTACCTGTTGTTATGAAAAATACCTCTTGTAATAAAAAGTGTCCGATGCTAAAAAGTACCTTTTTATATAAAGTTTTTCCCCAATGATGTACTTCTACCAGGAGCTATTTCTTGTATATAAAAAGTGTCGATTTCTTTCGAGAAAATAAAGGCAATTTCAGCGAACGAAATGTTCACATAATTTATATTTTAGAATGGTCTTTAGTATGTTTAGTTTAAAGAATATTTTTATGAAGCCTTCGATTTTACTAATAAATTTTTTTGTTTTATTGCAGGTAAGCCCCGCCGTAGTTCTATTATTAAATTAAATGTAAGTATTTTGATTTAAAATTCTTCCTATTTTCTTAAACAGTGGGATTTTATGTTTAAAAAAAAATTAAGAATACAACTCATATTTCCCTTTTTATGTTTGCAACAAACAAAAGTTATTAATTTCATTCTGATAGCCTTTTTTTTTTTGCTTAAAATCTGATCGCCAACAAACGTAGTGGGCATTAGTGTCCTGCACAAGAGCATTTATGAGACTTTTCAAGACATGAGAGATTTTTTCCAATGCTTTACTACAGCGAAATATTCTAAAAGAATCGCTAAACAACACTGTTGGCAAGACAAACCACCGAAAAAAATTACTTGCCAACAGTGTTGCTTAGCGATTCTTTTAGAATATTTCGCTGTAGTAAAGCATTTGAAAAAATCTCTCATGTCTTGAAAAATAGTCTTGTGCAGGACACTAGTGGGCATGATATCAAAAAAAAAAAAAAAAAAAAAAAAAAAAAAAAAAATACAAACATAAAAGCTATTGTTTCAATTTAGGTAGAGAGCGAGAAAAAATCACATAAATGTTAGTTTAGAAACAAGTGATAGCTCAAAAAAGTGTGTGTGCCAAATGTTTTCAAAAAAATGTTCGCAAAAAAAACGAAGTAGAAAAATTGAGTTGCTAGACAACATCTAAGCCAGCCAGCGCCTCCTGCCCACGCTTTTCTTTGGAAACGACTAATTGGCAATATGCTGCAAGTGCTCAGGGGGCAAATCGCGGCACTCGTTATCGTACGAAATTACGAAATATTTCCGTATAAACTCTATTGAAATATTTCGTAATTTCGTTCGATAACGAGTGCTGCGATTTGCCCCCAGGTAAAAAATGATAAAAAGTTGAATTTTTTTTTTTAGATATCAAGATTTTTCTTTTTCTAAGAACTGTGTGTCGTAGTCTTATGAAATTAAACTGAATTTTTATTAATTTTTACACATATTGGTATCACAGAAGTTTTAGCTTTTTTAACTTTCGAGAAAATATTTAAAAGCAACGAAGGCTTTATTAGACCAAACAACAAAAACTTGTTGTTTAAAAAAAAATTTCACTAAAATTTTTCCTAAATTTTTTTTTTTTGCCTCCAAAATTCTATTGCTTTTAAGGAAAATTGATTTTGCTTGTTGCACTTACCTCTGTTGGAAAAAATCCCAAATATGCTGTGCAACCACCAGCCAAAAGGACATCACCAACGATGTTACTTATAGACTTATGCAGATTATCAGCTGTCTCTGACCAACGTGTCTTTTCACCGCCTAAGCCACCCAACAGTTTTTCAGCTCTGCAAAAGAATTAAAAAAATTAAATAAAAAAGTCAGGAATTCTTTGAAGCATTGGTAGCTACAGTAACCAATGGAAACAATAGAGACTGAATTTATTCTATGAGGAGTGGAAAATCAAAGAGAAATAATTACAAAAAGAAGATTCTGAATAATCAAGCTTGCTTTTCTTGTTTTAGGTAATTTGAAATTATCAATTGCAATATGCAATTTGGAGCGCGAAGACCCGTCAATTATAAATTTAAAGTCATCGTATTCCTAAAAGTGCCAGGCTTAAAATATTTCCTATTGAGTTATCTATCCTCCGAATATCATCCGTGAGAATCGTCCGTGAGAATTTCAGCATTTTGAAACGAGGCATATCGTTAAAATTAGGGTACCAAGATAACGAATCTAAAAATCCAATTTTGCATATTGGATAGTTTGACGTTGTAGTAGGAATGATATAGTCCTGAGCTTTTTATTTTTGCCGATAGATATTAGTTAACTTAATATTTGTTTGTTTTAGCCTGAAGCTACAGTTACTTAAATTTTTTTAAGTCTAAAATTTTTTAAACGCACTAATAATCCCAAATTAATATTTTACTTATTAAGTAAAATATTTTTTTAAATTAAAAATACATTAAAATTTATTATTGAGGGGTTCAGCTGGATCCTATGCGCATTTCACTGTTGCTAATGCAGATCATCAGGGAACCTTTACCCAAAGTTTCTTAGAACAACTAGAGTTACTTAATAAGTAAAATATTAATTTGGGATTATTAGTGCGTTTAAAAAATTTTAGACTTAAATTTTAACAATTCCCATAAAAATCACTAAATTTTTTTAGTTACCTGTTCAATTTCTTTTCACAGTTATCGATTTCATCTTCCAAGCCCTTTTTCTGGCGTGACTTTTCAGCAAAATAGTCATTAAGTTTTTGCAATTTGTCCAAAATCACCTGCAGCTCGGCACGTTTGGAGTTGAGTTTTTCCATTTGCGAGGCCAATTCATTTTCAGCCTCAGCTAAAGCCGCCTTTTTGGGCATCACAATGCGCGCAACTTTATCATAAACATCCATGGCACGAACCCAGTGACACAAACCCTCACAGGCTGTGGAAGCAGATTTGATTTTCTCCGGCACAAAATCACGATCTGCTATATATCTGTTGAAATAAAATTAAATGAAAAGTTGCTGTTGCTTCTTAATGTAAAGAGATTCAATACTTTTCTCTGATCCTTTTTATTATAGCTGGTGGTATATTGTCCTTGTCAAACGTTTTTAAGGACTCCAAGAATTTCATATCGCTGAGCATGCGCAAAGAGGTGCCCCAGTAGTCTTCTATGACTTTGCCGCTAGCGTCTATTCTACGATCGGGCTTTAAGCCTTTTATCACACACACCGCCTCCAATACCAACTTCACGCCGTACGGAGGATTTTTCATAGATTTAACCACAAAAATATCGGCTGGCTTAAGAGTATTTAAGGCATCCAAGGCTGCCTCCAAAGCTGGTATAGCCTCTGCCAAATCGCTTTCACAATCATCCTTAATGGCCTGGGCAGCAGCAGCTGCTTCATTTGCGGCCGCCTCATCTGCGCCCACTACCTCTTTCTTCTTTTCAGCCTCTGCTGTTTCACGTTCAATATTCACCATTATCTTTTCAGTTTCCTCCGAAAGTACTTTCAATTTAGGCTGCAATTCATATAAATTTGCCTGCATTTCGCCCACTTGACCGGCAGCAAAGTCTAATTTCTCCAAGCCAGTAGTGTAGCTGCAATAAGACAATAGATAACAAAGAATATTTGTGCATTTTAATTGAGAGTCAATAAATACTTGGCCTTCCGTTTTTTAGCTTACCGGTCTCGTAATCTTGTTATCTCTTCAAGTTTTCTTGTATAAAAGGTACGAAATGCCTTAAGCATTTCCAAATACGAAGAGGGTGTCACATAATTTCTTCTGCCCAATTCGGTGAAACATCTGCAAAATAAAAAATAAAACAAAAAAAAAAAATAAAACGCAAGTGCCGTTTTATTTAATTTTTTCTATGACATTTTGTGTGTGTGTGTGTGTGTGGGTGTGTGTTTGTGCCCAGTTTATGGCATTATTTTATCTTCTTGCCAACTTACTTTTCACTTGCATCGACAACAGATTTATTAAAATGCATTACACATTTCACCAATTCCGTTTCCAAATCACTCAATACAATTTCTTGTACATCCTCTAAACTTTTTATACTTTCAATCGATTCAAGTGACTTTTTGGCATCCGTATCTTGTGCTTCTTGTGATTGACCCAATTTCATTGAGCTAATAAAATATTCCGCAACACGTTCCAAAGCGTCTACCGGCCATGGCATGTACCTGGTTAAAGAAGGAAACACAGTGCATATGTATAAAATAGTATGTACATGTGTGTGTGTGTGTGTGTGTGTGTGTGTGTGCATGTGCTCAAGTACGTTTAAATTAGATCTTTGGAGTGTGAGTTAAAAGAAGATTTTGCTAATAAAAAGATATAAATAAGAACGATTTAATAGGAAACTTAAGATTTAAGGATATCGTAATAAATACACGGAAAAAATAAATTTTCAAATTCAAACACAACATTACCTGAATTAGATATTGAGCCTGATTACGAGTGTCGTATTTTGACTTCGACTACGATGATTTCGTACTAGACTAAAGAACATTGCAACATTTTTTCTTTAGTCTAGTACAAAATCATCGTAGTCGATACACGACACCCGTGATTAGGCGCATTAATTCGTTCAATTAAGAAAGTACAAAAATATTTGTAAGTTCAGCTACAAAATTTTTTTTAATAATTTGTTTGAAAAAAAAACTGAATTTTTTTTAATTTAATTTATGATCTAATAATGCGTGTGAAGAGACAGGAACCTAAATTTATAACATAACATTTAAAATACATAACAGAGCACTGTTAGCTACTTAACAGCAGTCGCAAAAATGGATTAGGATTCAAAACCCTTGGAACTAGATTGAGATACATAACTTTTTGTTGGAAAAATTGCTCCAAAATGTAGTTTATGAAATTATGAAACTAGGATAGTGGAAATATGTCTGCTAGAGCCAATAAATTAGATTTAAGAAAATATTCTTGAGAAGATTAGTGGTCATTTTGGCAAAATATGGAAGAACACACGTACTACACTATATAAATGTACTTAATATTAGAGATGTGCAAATGTCGTGATTTTATCGTGTCACGCGTGAGTCACGCGTGATTCACGTGATTCGTGATCAAATATTATAACTAATCACGCATGAGTGCGTGAGCGTGACTGAAAAAAATTTACTCGTGCGTGATCGTGCGTGAGCTTTTTTTAATAATCACGCACGAATTCTCACGCTCTCTGAGATAACATTCCAGCATTTATTATTATTTTATAATAATAAATGCATATATGTATAGTAATATCGCACATTTACTTCAATAGTGGCATAACTCAAAAAAAAAACCAGTTTTGCAGAAAACGCGTTTTAAGTTTTCAATTTGCATACAACTCAATGGAGAAATGAAAAAAATTCTTCTCTCAGGAGGTGATGGTGCAAGCTATTTATATGAAATTTTTACACAAGATAAAATACAAAATGCCGCATCTTTTTGCATTATTAACTCAAAAAACTAATTTTTTGAGTTACGCCACTATGCGATATGTATGTCAGTATGAGCTTACAAACATAATGAATATATATTTTGTCTGATGGGTACATACAGCTTTGCAAGTATGTATGTATGTATGTTTCTTAGATACCCTTTAGGAAGTATCAATTGAGAAACATTACTGATTCAACAGTGGCTTTATCAACAATACTACTGACGGAAAATGTTTTTTGCTTTATCCACGAATACGAATATTTAAAACGATATTAAATTAACTTTGCTTTATTTTAAATTACATTGTAAATTTTACGAAAACATGATATGTACATATGTATATGTAAGAACCTATTTTTCAAACCAAAAAAATATGCTAATTATATTATAAATATACTTTTTTGTGCGTGATCGTGATAAGTTGTAAACCACTCGTGCGTGATTAAAAATATTTTATTCGTGAGCGTGCGTGATCGTGAAAATGTTCAAAATCATTCGTGCGTGAAAGTGCGTGAGTAAAATAGTTTTCTGCGTTAGCATGCGTGTCGTGAGTCAGAAAACACTCACGTGCACATCTCTACTTAATATACCTGTTTAATTCCTATATTTTTTTTAATTTCCTATATTATCGCCTAGGTTCTTCTACATTCCTAAAATGAAGTGAAAGTGAAATTTTCTCTTGGTTTGTCTTCTCAATTTCGTAAAAGTGATTTAAAAAGTAAAAATTTCATTTTCAGTTTGTTTCAAATGAAATTGAAGCGTTCTGTAATCCAATTTCACTACAAAAAAAGTAATTTGAATTCGGCAGCAAACAACATTGTGAAAGAAAATACTTTTTGATAAAAATAAAATATTTGTAACTATTTATTGCAAAAATACGAAAATGTTAAGCACATAAATAACATTTTGATATAAATTCTCTTTTTATTGTTTATTTTATTTGTGTTTTAAAGGGGTAAGAACAAAAACCAGAGGTAAGAGGTGGCGTTGTTAAAATATGTGAAAAAAATCCGTGATTAGCTAACGTGTTCTGTAAGTGATTTCTTCAATGAGTTTAGAAATTTTTAGCGAACTCGCGAGTTTTCCGCGAACTTGCGATTTTACGCGTTGTTTCCAAGTTTATTTTCCTTTTAAAAGCTTTGGCAACTTATAATGAATTTCAATGCTTGTTTCCGATTTTGCATCCTCTCGCGAATTTTTGCATTGTTCGCAATGAAGTTTTTGCAAGTGCTTACTTGAGTTTTCGTGAATTTTATACACCATTAGACTTTGCTATTATGCCACTGTTATTAAGGTTTTGCGAATTTTAGCGATTTTTTACCGAATTTTTAGTAGTCCCTAAAGTTTTAGCAATTTTTAATAAAAATTATTTCTTGTTTAAAATTTTGAAATTTTTCGCAAATCTCTGTTATTTTTGCGGAAGATGTAATATTTGCAACGTTAACGTTTTTGGCTTTCTTATTTAGGGACTTAAAATTTAAATTTTTGCAAGTTTTGGCGAATTATCATAATGTTTTGCGCTTTCTCCCGAGTTAACCTTGCAGTTTTAGCGAGTTTAATCAATTTTAGTTTGTTGTTTGTTTCCAATATTGCGAATTTTCAACATTTTTGCGATGTGTGATTTATTGTACTTTTAATCAAGTTCAAGACTTGATATAGATTTTTGCATTTATTTTTATTGCAAGCTTGTAATCATAATTTTTTTGGTGTGAATATAAATGCAAATATTGGGTTGTCAAATTTAATTGTGCTTTAAAAGGCGAATTTTCGCAACGAATTCTTGAAGGCAAGTTCGTGGAACTATGAGAAGTTCGCAGTTCGTTCCAATTGTGTTTATAGCGTAAAATGTGTTTTTTCTATGTTGCTTGAAATATTTATTTGAAATAAACTGGGAATGAAATCGTCGTGGAAAAAAAGTTTCGTTTGCATTTTCATATTGTAGTGGAATGTAGAACCTGGCCGTATAACTTTAAGCTCATTCACACACATTCAATATAAAATTTTATAAAGCGTAGCTAATTCATTCGCCTTTTGTATAAATTATGTTGTGCAGGGTAGTAAAAATAAATAAAAATATTTGATTTTGAGTAGATTTCTTAAAAATCTTTATATGGGAAATCTTGTAAAAAGCACTTAGATTTAGCTCGAAATTTCTTAAGTACTAGATGTCGAGACAATGTAAATGCCATTTTAAAGTATTATACGATAGTTTGAAATACATATATATATATATATGAAATATGTGTTGAGAATAATGGTTTGGAACAATAGGTTAAAGCATATACACAAACCTGTTAGCATAGACAATAAACAATAATTGCCTCAGGGCTAATAAATCAGTCAAAGTTTAAACGCTGGTTTAGTTGAAGTAAACACAATGTTATATGTAGTGTAAACTCAACAGGAGTAAATCATTGACCATACCTTATGTGTAGTATAAAAGATAATATTGTGGCAGCACTAGAATAAATGTAAAAAAACAGCTGTTTTGCAGCAGGCTATCAATTCTTTGTACAATCAAAAAGGCAAAAAAGTTAAAAAAAAATTTCAATCAAATATCGCCAAATTGTACTGAGACAGAAATTGCAAAACATATGGTCTATAAGTAACAAAACCACATGGCCTGTATTGGTAGTTTAAACACCCAATTTTATGCGTTTGCAGATGGTTTAAATACTGTATTGATTTAAAGGTTTGCTAGTTTAAACACATTTTTAGCCAAAAATTGAGATTAACATCCACTGATTTATTAGTTCTTAAAGAATCTTAACAGCAACTTTTTTCCTTCCATAGAAAAGGCGCTACAATTTTCGAACAGAATAAGGGGCTCTTCAGGAAATTTCTACTCAAGAAATACAGTTTTCAAATTTTCAAATTTTACTTTAAAGTTTCTTTTCTGTATGTAAATTAAAACAGTTCTAAGTACTCTTCGGGAAATAGTTCTCGCGACATGGATCTTTCGCAAGAATAAAATTCCTCTCTTGCAAACGAATGACAAGAAAGCTACAACGTAGAGACAATATCAAATTATACCACCCAATCCGAATTTATTTCTCACGTAAAATGATTTTCTCGAGAAAAAATTTCCCCAACAATCATAAATATTTTGGGAACAAAAGCGAGAGTACTTGCTACTGCGGCAACACCGTTGCTAGTTGACATTTTGATTTCTTTCTTTTTAGGGTTCCGTACACCAAAGGTGAAAAGGAATTTGTAAAATTAGTGTATTCTTATACAGACTACAACAATTAATGCCCTAATTCTGTTCTTGTCTATGGACGGAAAAAAGCCGCAGTTGTGATTCTTTAAAACAATTATTATCTATTGTCTATGCCAGAAGGTTCGTGTATTTGCTTTATGATTTTGATCCAAACATTATATCCAACACATATTTTTTAAAATATTTTTAAAACTATTGTATAATACTTTAATAAAATTTATACGTTTTAAAAACATGGTAATAATATTTTAATTTTTCATTCTCAAAGACAACAACCATTATTGAAGAAAATAAACTAGAGAATTCAAAAACAAGAACTCAAAAGTATTTTCATACAAAAACGTCCTAAATCTTCTTACTGAATTAGGGCATAACACTAAAATTTAAAAAAATTTAAATTATAGGGTGAAGTTTTTTAAATGGTAAAACTAAAAAAAATCCGAAAATTATAAAATCGCCAAACCAAAAAAAAAAAACCAAAATAAGCATTAAATTAAAAAAAAAATCTAACACTAAAAAAAATTCGCCAAAATGAAAAAACGCCAAAAACCGAAAAAATCGCAAAAAAGCGAAAAAGGCGCCAAAACTAAAAAATCTCTTAAATGAAAAAAATTGCCAAAATGAAAAAATATCGCCAAAATGAAAAAAAATTGCCAAAATAAAAGAACGCCAAAAACCGAAAAAATCGACAAAACGAGAAAAAAAAGTGGCAAAACTAAAAAACGCTCAAAACCGAAAAAAAACCCAAAAACGGAAAAAAGCCAGGCTAAAGTTCGTATTGAATTACAAGTCTTGTGTCCGCACCGAGCCCCTCGTGCGCGGGTCAAAATCGCACTTCACTGAATTTATTTCTATTCCCGTAGAATTCATTAATGAGACATCTCAGGAAATTTCCATTCTTATAACTCTACACATGAAGGATTTTAGTAAATACTTCAAGTTCACACAACATGTTTTTCACTATTTGCTTGCATTGTATACAAATTTAATTTTTAAAATTTCATATCTACATTGCAATTTAAAGATTTCTTTTCTTTTCTCTAGTTTAAGTTTTTTATTAAAAAAGAAATACCACAGTGAGCTGATGTTCCTCTTGCAGGATATGTGAAACAAAAAAAGGAAAAAGAAAATACTAGAAAACAGGAAGGAATAAGAATTTTCTTTATAATATTTTCCTGATTTTTTATCTATGCCGTCTCCCTTTCTTTTTTTCCATGATGTTGTACTACTTAGAGGAAATGTAGTAAATATAGTTAAAATGGTTGTAAAAACATCATTTAGGTCTGGTGGATTCTTTTTTCGTTTCAAGTTTAAAAAAAAATGCAAAATCAAATACATGCATTTTCAGGGAAATTTTCATTGCAAGCAAAGACGAGTATAGGAAATTGTGAATAGTGGCACACAAAAGATGATCGGGCGGCAAATTTTTTTTTAATGCGAAATAAAAGATAAACATTGTTCATTAATTTTTGCTAAATTTTTTTTTATAAATATTTTCCTTCTATGAAATCAAATTACTTTAACTAGACAGAGTTGTTTAAAATTTTATGAAAAAGTATTTGAATGTCCTAAACGTTTTCTTGTATTTTCCATATTTCCAATAGTGCGATTCACTAATTTTTTTAACGATAATCGCGTCGTTAAAATAATTATAATGAAAATTGATCGAATTTGCTATTCAGTAACATTTTTAACGTTATTCGCTGTAGGTTAATGTCAGCTGTGTCGTTATTTAAGCGGCAATAATTTATATACTATTAATTTTAACGACTATAGTATGCGTACTATCGTTTAAAAGAAGTTACAGAATCACACAATCTCTATTGCAAGCGATAAAATGTATAGACAAAATTACGATTGTTGAATCGTTAAAAGTTACTGAATCGCATTATTGGATTTTGTCACTTTTTGCGAACCGAAAATCGTAATATTTATCGACATATTTATTCGCTTGTTTTTTCCACGATAGTCTCCATCTGTATTTTATTCAAGATCTAATTCAATATCATGTGCTATCTCTGTATAGAAAATTTTAAAATAATAAGAAAATCACAAAGAATTATAAAGAAAAACTAAATGAATTTAAATCACAATTATTTATGTTTTGCTTCAACCGACAGCGCATATCGTTAAAATCTGTTGCTGAATTGCAATGTCGATAATTATATTTATTGCAGCGATAAAATTATAACAATAAGCTCTTAACCCCAAAAAGAAACATCCATTGCTGCCAATTTAATTAAAATCGGGTAATTCTTTCGAAAAATATCGTTGACGAAAATTTTTTATAAAATATTTTTTTTTCTATTAATCTCAAAAGTCTGCTTCAAATCGATTTTAATTATTCACAGATTTTTATAAACTTAAAAGTTTGTATATCAAGTCACAAATGTGGCCAAAATCTGTTTTCGAAAATTTGCGATTTTTTTTTGTATTTTGGATGCACATGATGACCTCGTTGGCTTGCAAGGTCAATCAATTCCCACATTTTTTAAAGCAAAAACTTTTTTGTTTTATTTTATAGTGCATTTATATCATAGTAAAATCTAGTTTGGGTAGTTTAAACCAGAGCTGTTAAATTACGATTAGTAATCAATTAGATTACATTTTAAAAAGAATTGTAATGATTATATAGTTGCCCTCAAAAGAATTGCTGATAAATAATTGATTACGATTACTAAAATCGAAAAGTAATCTGAATTACTTAAAATTAGTACAAAATAATCTAAAAGAATCAAAATTAAAATTACTTTATTTTGAAAAAGTTCTAAAGAAATTTATATTATTAGATGTTTTTAACCCCCGACTAAAAAAAGGGGTGTTATAAGTTTGTAGTGTGTGTCTGTGTATCTGTGTATCTGTGTATCTGTGTATCTGTGTATCTGTGTATCTGTCCGTGTCCACGTACAGGCCAAACGGCTGGACCGATTTTCATTTAGTTTTTTCTGTTTGAAAGATGACTTGATCGAGAGGGTTCTTAGCTATGTTTGAAGAAGATCGATCCAGCCGTTTAGAAGATATAACATCTTTTTTGAAAAAAGTCGGGGGTTTTTTAAAATTTTTAATTTTTGTTATTGTTTAAGAAATTCTTAACATATTCGTTTATATAACAACATTAATAATAACAATCTGAGAAAAAAATATACGCCTAGGTTCTACATTCGTAAAATGAAATGAAAGTGAAATTTTCTCTTGGTTTGTGTTCTCAGTTTCGTAAAAGTGATTTAAAAAGTAAAATTTCATTTTCAGTTTGTTTCAAATGAAATTGAAGTGTTCTGTAATACAATTTCACTACAAAAAAAGTAATTTGAATTCGGCAGCAAACAACATTGTGAAAGAAAATACTTTTTGATAAAAATAAAATATTTGTAACTATTTATTGCAAAAATACGAAAATGTTAAGCACATAAATAACATTTCGATATAAATTATCTTTTTATTGTTTATTTTATTTGTGTTTTAAAGGGGTAAGAACAAAAACCCGTAGTAAGAGGTGGCGTTGTTAAAATATGTGGAAAAGTGATTTCTTCAATGCGTTTAGAAATTTTTAATGAACTTGCAATTTTTCACGATCTTGTGATTTTTCCCGTTTTTTGCGAGTTTATTTTATTTTTAACAGCTTTGGCGACTTCTAATGAATTTTATGGCTTGTTTCCAATTTTGCAACTTTTCTCGAATTTTTGCATTCTTCGCAATGAAAGCGAGTTTTTCAAGTATTCCTATGAGTTTTTGCGAATTTTAAACAATATTAGATTTTGCTATTATGCCACTGTTATTAAGTTTTTGCGAATTTTCGCGATTTTGTTTACCAAATTTTTAGCGTTCCTTAAAGTTTTTGCGACTTTTAATAAAAATTATGGCTTGTTTAAAATTTTGAAATTTTTCTCAAATTTCTGTTATTTTTGCGAAAGATGTAAGTTTTGCAACGTTTTTGGCTTTCTTATTTAGGGACTTAAAATTTAAATTTTTGCAAGTTTTGGCGAATTATCATAATGTTTTGCGCTTTCGCCCGAGTTAAGCTTACAGTTTCAGCGAGTTTAATCAATTTAAGTTTATTGTTTGTTTCCAATATTGCGAATTTTCAACATTTTCGCGATGTGTGATTTATTCGACTTTTAATCAAGTTCAAGACTTGATATAGATTTTTGCATTTATTTTTATTGCAAGTTCATAATCATTTTTTTTTTGTGTGAATATATATGCAAATATTGGGTTGTCAAATTTAATTGTGCTTTAAACGACGAATTTTCGCAACGAATTCTTGAAGGCAAGTTCGTGGAACTATGCGAAGTTCGCCGTTCGTTCCAATTGTGTTTATAGCATAAAATGTGTTTTTTCTATGTTGCTTGAAATATTTATTTGAAATAAACTGGGAATGAAATCGTCGTGGAAAAAAATTTTCATTACTTTTCTAGAACTTTACGGAATTAAAAACATTTTCATTTTCATTTTGTGAAAAAAAGTGAAATTTTTTGCTGGTGGTTAAGCATTGTCTGTATGCATTTCAGAATCGCTTCGACAAAATGTCAGTAGGCTTCAAACCACACAATTTGAACAGCCACAAACTTCTTATCTTATTCACAGATGTTTAAAAAATGATTTGAGAATTCACAAAAAATATTTTTGAAAATCACAAAAGAAAAAAAAAACATATTCTCATATATCAACAGAAGATATCTTTCAAGCTTTCTTCAAAATTTTGCTCATTTGTCAAATTATTAAATATTTTAAATTTTAATATAAGTGAAATGCAATAAACTTAATAAATAATCAAAAAGAATTAAAAGTAATCCTTAGAAGTAATTGGATTATTTTTTAATACTTTTGATTCTTTTTGATTATTTTGTAGTAATTTCAAGTAATTCAGATTACTTTTCCATTATTAGGAATCTTAATCACGACTACTAAGTATGAAACTGAATATAATCGTAATTTAATCATTACTTCACCTTTAAAAAAAAGTAATCAAATTAATAATCATTACGATTACTAATCATTACTTGACATACAAAACAAAATCAACTTCGTCAAAAGATTTTGTCAATATCTATATAAAATTTAATAGAACATAGTAATGCAACTAGGGATTTTACAAATTAAACCTAAATATGAACCAATGTCCTTAAAAAGATGTGATAATTAGCTATGTTGGAGTTGTTTGTTTGTAGTTTGGAAGCAACATCAGTCAATGGTTTATGTTTTGGATAAGAAATCTTGGTGAATGTCAACAAAAATTGATGTAAACTACGTAGATTTTCATAGACCTTAATTCAAATCTGTTAGATTTTGTGCTGCTATAACTATCCCATTTCTAATATTTGATCGCCTTAGTTATTTTAAATCTTTTTTTCAAGCATTTGTCTTATTTCATATTTAATTGTATTTTTCAAAGCAGCAAAAAATTCTTAAATATTTTTTTTTGTTTTTAAAAAATATTGAAGTTTCAGAGGCAGCTTAAGTTTGTGCAAATAATAGGTCTGTTCAATTACTTTCCCAGCAGAAACTAGCAACGAGAGATTAAGGCAGAAATTTACAAAATTACCCTCCTAAATAAGAAAAAGTAAATGAACGCTTTGCTTGTAAAAACTTGCTAGAAAATTTTATTCATATCAGAACCATGGATGGAAATCATGTTACAATTGTACTTTTTCTGGTGTATTTTGTTTGGTAATATTTTAAATTGCAAATGTTTTTAGAAATTGACATTTAATATGAAATTCTTTACTCAGTTTCATGTATTTTTACTATTTTTATGCATTTTTCATAATTTTTTAATTTTATTCCATTAACAAATACAAAAGTGCAACTTTCCATCTCTGATCATATATATGAGAAACAAACAAAATTATTCGCCATTAAAATTAAACTTATGTGGCTTATTGAAAGAAAAACAATAAATTAATGCCCTAATTTTGTAACACAGAACGAAACGTTTCAAACAGAAAATTTTGGTTTATTTTTAATTTTGAATTTTGTAAAACCTTTGAAAACGAAAATTCAATCTTACGTATAATAAATGTATTTCATAAAACATAATGTCATATGAAAACGTTTATTAAACTGTATTCGTTTTAAAGGTTTTAACAACATTATTGCATTAGTTTTGTTGCAATAATGAGTAAATTAGTATCTAGGTGCACAATAGAGCTCCAGGCCAGATCGGCCTATGCACGTAGTGTCTATATTTACACATACATTCGCTTTAACACCCTCATAACTACTTTGTTATCCCCAATTCTAAAGTGAAAAAACTTAGCACTTCAGGAGACTTCGTCGTCATATGCGAAGTTTGAAAGTTTGAAATGAAAGTTTCCTGATAAATGGAGATGCAAAATGTGTATTTTTAAGACATACTCATTGACACACTGACTACTGACGCAGTCATCAAATTGATGAAGCACTTAAGCTCTAGCTTGAGAGCTAAAAATTTGATACACAATTAAACCTAGCATGAGTTACGATCAATAAAAATCGAAAGCATCGATTGTTAAACCAGGGAGGCTGCGCCGTGCTCAGAAAAATTTAACATAACATAACTCTCTAACCCATTATATTATTGCATTCTGACCTCTTATAACAGACGAGAAACCTTAAATTTGCCAATTATTATTATGAAATAAGACAAAAAGTAGTTAGTAGTGAGATAAAATTTTTGATCAAGTTCTTGCTTGGAACATTGCCTAACACAATGTTATATTAATTTGCAATCGCTAGGGTGTCATATTATTCCTATGCAACCTGCATACTTGCCAATATTTTTACCCTTTTAATACAGAAGATAATAGCGGACATCTCTTTATTGATTTGTGTAGGGAAAAATGTTGTGAAGTAAGCAGGTTGCCTAGAAATGATATGATAGGAACTTGATCTTGACAAGCTATCTAAATTTAGTCTATGCGTGTGATGAGAATCTTATCCATACACAATAATATTTTACTGCAACACTGAAACATTGAACGTTTGAAAGTTTCAGAAAGGTCCAATAAGGTATTATGGGCCCTTAACTCACGCGCTGAATCCGAATTTCTTGTTTTTGTTGGTGGATATTCCATAATAAAATAAAATTTTAGTTTGAAAACATTTTTAAATTAATTTTTTAATTATTGTTATAAGGAATAATATATTTTTCAGTTAAAATATTTTGACATGAAACGAAAACAACGTAGCGTTTTACAAGATTTAAAATATTTTCGTTTACGCTCCGACCAGAAACGAAAACGAAAATTGGTTTTATTTTACAAAATCAGGCTATAAGAAAACATGCTTTCTATTGACATACATACGTACTAGGGATGCCAATCGGGATCGATTTTTAGAAATCCCGGGATTCGGGGTTTTGCAATCCCGATCCATAAAATCCCGGGATTTTCGGGATCTCGGGATTTTCGGGATCACGGGATTTTCGGAATCTAAATATTTTTCATAAAATAAATTATTTTTTAAATAAATATTACTTTAATAACAATTTAATGCATTTTAAAAGGTTTTATGTTCATAATTTATCATTGCACAATTGGCTTTAAAGTGAACAATTTTCAAATACGAGTATGAAATAAAAATCAAAAGAATTTTTCTCATCTATTTTTAAGTTGATAAATCAAATTTGATGTTAGAGAATTTATAGTGAAAACAATAACTAAATATGAAAACTTGTTTTTGTTTTCAATATAAATGTTTTTCGATTATCAAAACCAAAACGAATATACTTATCGGTGGCATTTTAGCACTACCGCTTAAGTTGACTTACGAACATTTTTACATTCACTTTCATACAAATAAGTTGCCAAACTAATATGTTTGTATTGTTATTATGTATTGTTTAAAATATATCTACTAACGTTTTTATACCCTTTACCAAAAATGGTAAAAGGGTATATATAGGTTTGTCATTCCGTTTGTAATTTCTAGAATATTAATAAGCGAGCCATAAGTATATAACTACCGAAAACTAGTTATTATTATTATTTTTTTAATTAAATAAACCTATTTTATACTTCAGTATGAATAAAATTAATATTCCTTAATAAAAAAATAAAAAAAAAATTAATTGGAAAACTTTAACTTTTTTATACAAAATTATACAAAATTAATTTACTAAAAGAAATTTTTCCTTTTTTCTATAATTAAATATATCTTATATTCTAAGAAGAAACAGATTGGATTGAAAAAACAGAAAAATTAAAAAGGTTAATTCCAGGGTTGGGAAACTTAAAATTTTTGTGATATAAAAAATTAACTACCGTAAACTAATTTTTATATTTTTTTTATTAAATTAACTTATTTTATACTGCAGTACACAGTAAATTGATATTAAAAGTTAAAAACAAAATTTAATACATGAAAAAGACGTTTCCAGGGCTGGAAAACTTTAATTTTTTTTCTTATACAAAAGTAACTTACTAAAACAAATTTTTTCTTTTTCTCTATATATTAAACATATCTTAGGTTCTTAAAAGAAAGAGATTGGTGTAACAAATCAGAAAAATCAAAAAGGATGATTCCAGGCTTGGGAAACTTACACTTTTTGAAATATATAAAAGTATCTAGGTCTTACTATTTTTTTATTTTTTTTATTAAATTAACTTATTTTATACTGCAGTACACAGTAAATTGATATTAAAAGTTAAAAACAAAATTTAATACATGAAAAAGACGTTTCCAGAGTTGGAAAACTTTAACTTTTTTCTTATACAAAAGTAACTTACTAAAACAATTTTTTTCTTTTTCTCTATATATTAAACACAGCTTATATTCTTAAAAGAAACATATTGGTGTACGAAATCTGAAAAATCAAAAAGAACGGTTCCAGGGCTGGAAAACTTACACTTTTTGTGATATATAGAATTAACTACCGAAAACTAATTTTAATTTTTTTTTTAAAAATTAACTTATTTTATACTTCAGTGCGAATGAATTTGGTATTTCAAATTAAAAAAAAAATTAAAACGACGTTTCCAGGTTTGGAAAACCTTATTTTTTTATACAAAAGTAACTTACTAAAACAAATTTTTCTTTTTTTACTATAAATTAAACATATCTTATATTCTTGAAAAAGATGGTTTTTAAGAATAGAGAAAAATCAAAAAGGGGGATTCCAGGGTTGGGAAACTTACACTCTTTGTGATATAAAAAATTAACTACCGAAAATTAATTGTTTTTTTTTTTATTAAATAAACTTATTTTATGCTTGAGTACAAATAAAATTGGTATTTAAAATAAAAAAAACCATTAAAAAAATTAAAAAGACGATTCCAGGGTTGGAAAACTTTAACTTTTTTTGTACAAAAGTAACTTACTAAAACAAATTTTTCATTTTTTCCATAAATTAAACCTATCTTAAGTTCTTAAAAGAAGGAGATTGGTGTAAGAAATTAGAAAAATCAAAAAGAATGATCTCAGGGTTGGGAAACTTACACTTTTTGCGATATATAAAAGTCTAATTAATTTGTATCTTTTCCTTTATAGATTATACATATTTTACCTTTTGGAAAGAAAAGTTTGGTGTAGAAAATTATAAAAATAATAACCACAGCTCCAGAGCTGGAAACTTTGAACTTTTTTCTGGATATTAAAGTAACTAAATAAAACATTTTTTTTAAATTTCATTTTTTATTTTTTTACTTAACACACTTTCTATATTTTTTTAAGAACTACTAGATTGATATAAGGAATCAGAAAAATCTAATATAATAATTCTAGGATTTGTAATTTTTTTTTTTTGTAGATAAAAGTAACTAAGTCAAATTATATTTTTCTTTTTGTTTATACTTTATGTATGTGCTTATGTATGTATCTCTATACTACATAAAAACACTTTGCTAAAGGGTATATAAGATTCGGCACAGCCGAATATAGCTCTCTTACTTGTTTTAATTGCGATTGATCAACAACAAGTATAACGGTTGTTACATATATATGTATACGAAGCATTATGTAATTTTTTTTTATCGATTTCGTTACGACTATAGGCTCAATCAGACGTGACATGCCATTGCCATAGAGAGCAGCCGTTCGAACCAAAGTAATAGGCAATACTGTATTCGATTATACATACGTGTCTCGCCATAACGCCATAACTCTCACCATAGAAACCAATTGAATTTTGGTTTGGTTATGGTTATGGTGTTATGGCTATGTCACGTCTAATTTAAGCTTATGACAACGATAATAAGGCTGAACATGTCGAAAAATTAAAAGAAATGTATACACTATTCTAATCAAATTCGATTAATTACGTCTAAAGATCACATTTTTATAGGCACATACATTAAAATTTTGCCTGAGCACTTGAACCGTATTTTTGCTCTACTGAAAAATTTTAAATTCATACATAAGTTTTTTTTTGTACAAGTTCAACAGATACGAGTACATATGTATGTACGTTCGCTAAGAGGAGTATGGTTTATTAGTGTCCTGGCCTTCTACTCTGCAACTCGAATACAACTATAATTGAGTCGAACTCATTCAGTCGGTCGTTTTTGACTAAAACTATTTATCAAATCCATGTAATTTAAATGGGTTTGATCTTAGATTTGTATCAAAAACGACCTAAACGGTCTAAATAAAAAACAAAATAATTTTGAACTGCAATGTAAAAAACATACATACACACTCGAGCAGTTTTTAGACAAAATACTCCGCATTATTCTGAAAATATTTCTCGCTCTTACGTCAACGCGACAACAAAAAGTTTTCACTTGCCTTGTATTGTATTCTACTCCAATTGTAAGGAGGTGTCAATAGTACTCAATTGTTACCGACAAGTAGAGAAGTGCTAATTTTTTTAGTGTTGAGTAGTCGACATACAGATAGTTATACACTGCAATTATGAATAAATTTCCGCAAGAAATTTCTTCCTTTTCCAATTAAATTTTTTTGTTTTGCCTATTACTTGCTACTGTTTGAAATTATTCCCCGGGAAAAATTTCTCGTGGAATTTGAATTATAATTGGCCTCATTATATAGAATAAGACGGAATAAATTTGTCAAACTTATGAATTTTTCAAATGTTATTTCCCTTCCAAAGGTAATATGTTTCTTTTGTTTTCAAAATAATTCTAAAATGTACATATATTGTAGCACCTTTGATGAAAATAGCCGTAAGAAAGTAGTTTATTTATTTGCTCTTGTTGTTAATTTATAAGAAATATGTCACGAATAGTCATTAAATTGTTAAAACTGTGCGTATAAAATTGTATGGGACTTTTAAATATTATAAAAAATACCTAAAAATCAACGAAAATTATAATTTATAAAGTTTTTATATAAAAATTACTAAGAAATCCCGAAAATAAAATCCCGGGATTGAATTTTACAAGTCCCGGGATTCGGGATTTACCAAATCCCGAAACTCCCGGGATTTCTCGTTTGGCGTCCCTAATACGTACGCATGTTTTTTTTTAACAAGGAAATGTACATTTTTCAGTTTTTCTTTTCAATATATTTTTGAAATAATTAATTTTACAACAAAATACACAACAGGTGGTTGGATAATTGTTGCAAGTAAAAAGTTTACTAGTAAAAATTGGTAGAAATTTGTTTGTCTCTCAATTTTTTTCTCTCTTTTGACGCTCTCTCTCCTTGCAAACTTTTTGAATTAATGAACACTTTCCAGTAATAATTGTTACAAATTCGTAAAATTTTTTAGTAAATGTACAAACGTAATGTATTACAAATGGAGAGCCACTGTCTGGGCGTTTTATAGTCTTGCTGTTACCTTAAGCTACAAATTATTTAAAGATATTCAAATAACTAGACATTATATTTAAGTTTATATGGCTTCGATTTCTTAGAATTTTCCTCATCTATTTGAATACAATACTTATGTATAATATTCTTGTTAACACTCAACATCATTAAAATGTTTTAAAATCACTTAACACTGAGAAAGTTATTATAAAAGTGTACACTAAAAATAAAAATCAATCCATCCGTACTTAAGTCAATTCAAAGCGGTGTGATAAGTACGGTAAGTACGGATTTACTCAAATCAAGTACAAAAGGATTAATTTAGGTACGGACTATTCAAGTGCTAAATAGTTAATTTTATCCATATTTAGATTCAGATATATTCAGATTGAATTAATTTCAAAATACGCTTGATTCAAGAATTTCCAACTTGATTTAATGCGAATTCATACTTGAAATACTGCCAAAACGAAATTGATTTAAGAAAATCTAGGATTGAATTAATCTAAAAATGGGGTTGATTTAATCCCGAATCGGTACCTGAAATAATCCAAAAACGCCTGTTTTAAGAAATCCTAATTTGATTTATTAAATAAAAAGATTTAATTAATGTAATTTTTTATTAACTTTTTATTGTCCATGTTAATATTTTTTATTTGTTTTAATTATTGATAAGAATTTCTATGGTAATAACCAGGGACAAGGACTTCATGCACTTAAAAAAGGTATTTTAGTCGCTTAAAATATGACATTAAAAACGCAAAATATGCACTAAAAACAATAAAATATGCATATATTTTAAAAATTTTTTGTTCAAAAGAAGAGTTTAAAGTTCACATACAACTAATTAAAGACACAAAAATATTTTATTTTCTCAAGAGGTGCGTGTAGAAGCCTTTTATATTAAGTTTGTACACCATATTATGAATGATATAACGATTATTTCTGCATTATTAGCTCCAAACACGAATTCTTAAAAATTTTATTTTTTTATATTTTTGAATGTGAAGTTCTATCAAGTTTTTTTTAGAAAGCTTTTGTGCATTGAAGAAAAGCTCAAATTTAAATAATTTTTTTTATATAATGTTACATATTTAGTTAACTCAACCATTACAATGGATTGAATTCTAGCTATTAGATTTTTTTAAATCTGTAATTTTTAAAAACAATATCCAGTTTCCGCAGAATTGTTTAACTACTTTCGGATTTAATAGCAGACGATTTCTTCTTGAAATCATCAAAATGACAATCTTTATTATATTTGGTAGGCGTGTGGTTGTGCATTCCTTTTACAATTCTAAAACAATGCAAACAATAATTTGTTAATAATTTTTTATTTTTTTTTTGAAATTTTAACTTTTGAGCAAATATGACACAAAAACCATGAAATTATCCCAAAATATGAGACAAAAATATACATATATGACCAAATTATGCAAAAATATGCATTTTCAATAAAATATGCAAAAATATGCAAAAATATGCACTAACAAATCGATGCCATTTTCACGCAAATTCAATGTTTCGTAAAGATATTTCGTTCTTGCCACTATCAGGCTTAAGGGAAAAAACATGCATTTGCATGAAACCCCTGTCTTTGGTAATAACAATTAAATTTAATGCAAAAGACCAAAAGCGGGTCTTGTTTCCTTTACGTCGCTCTATTACATGTATCTCTAACAGTGTTGGCAGAAAATTATGATAGAAGAATGCTAAATGAGTCCAAGATGTCTGTTCTATGGAAGAAAAAAATTATTGATTTTAAATTTGTATAGCAGTTTTTTTAATGCTTTTTTTCTAAATAATAATAGACACTTGGCCTGCACAATACTGCCTCTTTGTCATCAATGAATGAATTATCTGTTTTGCTGTCAACTATAGCCCACGTTTCTAAGCTGATTACATTTATAATCGTCATCGCTCCAAAAGTGCAACCCCATCAGTGCTCTAAGCGAAACTATGTCATTTTTAGATTTTTAATTGAACTATAGTGAATTTTTAATCAGAAATAATTTTTAGTCAGGCTTGAGTTCAGTAATTTCAATTCTTTTTATTGAATGAAATATTTTATTAATTAATGTGAGTTTCTAAAGAAGAGAAGAAAAATTAAATTAGACTTTTTTAAGCTGGGGGAAATACCGATATTTTTCTGTGCAGCAACGCACTTCATCAGCACCCTAGTCTATCTACTTGGGTAGAGATTGTTATTAACATCAGCTATTTAACGTAAATTCTAATGAAAAGGAATGTGAGAAATGATTGTTGTGTATAATTATTGATTTACCTTTGGTAAATACATATGTAAGTATCACTATTTATTTCCCCTGTTTTTCCATTTTTTCATTTTTCTATTTAGGTTAGCACGAAGTTATATTACTCTACCTACGTATGTTTAACTATTCTTGCTTATCTTTTACGATCATCACATTAATTATTTTTACTTATTCTTATCTTATTCTCTTCTTTAGAAACTCACATTAATTAATAAAATATTTCATTCAATAAAAAGAATTGAAATTACTGAACTCAAGCCTGACTAAAAATTATTTCTGATTAAGAAACTATGTCATTAAGAAGCTAGGGGTTCTTGGCCACCTAGACCGATAACATATTTTTGAGTTCGGTCTTACAGCGAGTTGAGCATAAGAAAATAATTCTTCAATGAGAACTCATGAGACATGCATATGCAGAAAGTTTTCGTACCTATTACTATTTTTTACTTAATATGCATATATCTTTATTTTTTATCTATAATTTGATGGTGTAACTATAAAAAAAACTATAAATTAAAATATACATACATATGTACATACATATGTACTTATACCCAGTCAGCATGTGGAAGATTTTTTCACCAAACTGAGTCTCTTTCGACTGCCTTAAATGATCAAAAACTGATTAATCAGTTCTGCGCTTAAAATATGATTCGAAAATGAATCCCAGAAACACTTAGAAAGTGGTTTGTCTTAAAAACAATAACAAACAGCAAGCTCGTGTAGTAAAATCAAGAAAATATAAAAATATAAAAATTTAAAACAAAAAAAAAAAAACTGAATGTAAATACTCACAAACTGTCTCGAAAATGAATCGAAATTGATCAGAAATGCGAGTCATAAAAGACTCTTTTAGAAGACTCGCGGCTAGGTTACCATTTTCTCCCGAATGAACAGTCATTTTCGACTCGAAAATGAGCGCATAAATGCTTATTTTAATCGTGCGGAGGAGTCGAAAAAGACTCGAATATGATCATTAATTTCATAAAATGCTGACTGGGTATGTATACATTGAAACGGGAATTGTAAAAAACAACACGCACACTCGATAAAAAAAGCCCCATATTTATTACTTGCTCTTTAGATATTCAGAAACAGCTTCACATTTAAGCCCCTCAGCAGCTGGAACAGTTTGGATTCGTCAATTGCTTTCACTTTTTATTTTTGTTTTAGTTAATATTGATATTATAGTCTTATTAAATTAATTATCATTGAACATTATAGTTTTATTTTATTTACCATTATATTTTTAAAACCACACTTTTGCACACGAGTATTAAGAATAAACCGCACTTACTCACACTTAAATAAAACAAATATCCGTTAAAAATTACAAATATTAAATTATTTTCATTTTAATGTACTGATTTTTGATTTAATTTCTTTAATTTTATTGAATTTCTATCATAAGCATACTTACTAATGAACTTGAAATTTTTTGGTAAAAAGGTTTTTTCTTTTTCTTTTCATACACAGAGAAAACAGTGCCTAATAATTACCTCATAAAATAGAACAAAATTAATAAGAAATCTCTATGGTTTTTTTTTTCAATAAGGAAATCTTATTAATTTCATAGAGAAAACCTTTTTGAAAAAAATCAAGAAGAAATCTGGTAGTTTTTATGAGGTTATCTTATTGATTTTTTTAATAAGGTTTTCTTCTTGATTTTATGAGGCGACCTCATAAAATAAAAAAAAATATGTCTTTCTTTATACTTTGTGCTTTTTTACTTATATATTTTCATTTAAATTCTATACCATATACTTTGAAAGGAGACAAGTATTGAACCAGCAAACTTCTGACTGATAGACAAACACTCTAACCAATATGCTAACAAGCAGTCTGAATAACCATTGAAATCATTTTGCAAAAATGCTTATACAAAAACGAAAAAGATCATGAAAAAAAATTGTCTGTGTCTATTTATAGATATGAAATAACAAGACACCTCATAAAATCAAGAAGATTTCCTTATTAAAAAAATCAATAAGATGCTTTACACATAATCGTATAGGAAGCTAATAAAATCACGAAGAAACCCTTATTGAAAAAATCAATAAGATAACCTCCTAAAATCAAGAAGAAAACCTTTTTAAAAAAATCAATAAGGCAACCTAATAAAATCAATAAGAAATCCCTATAGTTTACAATTTATAAGAAAACCTCATAGAATCAAGAAGTTTTTCTCTATGGATTGTTTTTTGGTGCCAAAATTAACGGAAATTGAGTAAAAAAAGTTGGGAATAATAAGATTTCTTCTTGATTTTATGTGGTTTTCTTCTTGATAAAATTAATAAGATTTACCACATAAAAACAATAAGGAATCTCTATGAAAAAATCTTCGCTTCTTTCTGCTGGCATACCCCTTAGCCTAAAACCGTTTCATAGAGAACATCTTATTGATTCTATGGGGCATTTTTTTCTCTGTGTATGTGTATAAAGTTTGTGCACGCAATCGTACTTTAAATAAGTTTTTTTTTTACTCACTTCAAGAACTTTGTACTTGATTTAAAATTTTGTACATAATTTAAGCACTTCATACTCAATTTAAGAAACTTCAGGACTGCTTTCCTAAAGTAATCCCGTTTTCGGCTTGATTTAAGTAAATGTTAGTTCTATTCGTACTTAAATTTTCAAATACGATTCGTACTAAAAGTAAGTAAAAAAAACTTGAATTTAGTATGGCTTTTTTTTTTCTGTGTATGTATAACTAGCATAATGATAAAATAAACGTAGAAAACAAAGAACTTAAAATGAAAATGAATGCAATAAACATATTTGCCAGTGGCACTTACCAATCGATTGTGCAACAGTCTATCAGTGATGGATACATGCGTATACGTTCCTTAAATGATTCGCCTATGGGCGAAAATGCCAATGCAACATGCAATTGTTCACGTACACGATCAATGAAAAACGCTTGCACTTCACTTGGCAGAGAATCAATATTTTTGCCCTAAAGCATTTCACAATTGTAAAGTTAAAGTTTGTAGTAGTAAATGCAGTTGCAATTGTATGGGAGTTTTTAGAATATTTGATTTGCCATGAATGCACCACCACACTCACACAAATGTTCAAATTATTGTGAGTTGCAATTGAATATAAAATGATTTTAAGCATAATCATGATATAATTGGGAATCATCAAAAACAATATGCAAGAATGAAGCACATCATAGCAGAAGCCGAAGCACCAATACCAGCAACATCATTATCATCATCATCATCGACGCAGCATAAACATGATTTGCAGGCAGCAAGCAGTTGTTAAATTTATGATGTTTCATAACGCAGGATGTGTTGCAGTTGTAGTGGTTAGTTTGTAGTATTATTAAATAAGATTATTATTGTTGTTGTTGTTGTTGTTGTTGTTGTTGTCGTTACCACAAAATTAGGAAATCACAGTGCATTAGAGCATATGCAAATAGTTCATCATCAACATGTCAATGAAATTTTGATTTAACCGGAAATAAAATAAATTGAATTTTAGTTAACTTATATTCTGTTTTTTTTTGATTATTTTATGTAACAGCACTTCAAATTTAAAGTGTTTCCTTGTTTGCCACAATATTTGTTTAATTGTTGTAATCACTTACCAATTGTTTTGCAATGCTCAGCATGTTTTCCATTATGGCCGCTTTATCTTCTAATTGATAAAGATTTGGTAAATCGCCACAATTTAATATGCCATTAATATCCTCTATATAACTTTCGTCAGTGGCCTATTATTATTTGTGAGTAAAAAGTAAATTTAATATTATTTTAGGGCAATGTAATGAAAGCAAACTTAAATATTTTGTATGCATTAATTAAAGACCAGTATTATCTATTTAAGCTAAGGGTTTTTATTTAAATCCGCATCATCTAATTAATCGTATCTAAATATAAAATTAACATGAAACAAAAGTGGAATTGTTTTTTGGACACCTTGTTGCAAAAGAAACTGAGGTATAGGTCAGAGATGGGCGCGTGTCGTATTTTTTACATGGCACGAACACGCACGACTCAACACGAGGTGTCCGTTACAAAAAATATCTGATTTCGTGCATGTTCGGTTCGTTTCTTAGTGAGCAAAATTGACACGAAAAACACGAAACTATGTATGAATGAATTTCCAGTAGAGAAACAATTTATTATTTTGTATCGTCTAACACACAACATCAGCAAATTTGTTGATATTGTATGGGCCTCTGAAGCTTACTGCCTCTTCCACTATTTCGAAAGAAGGTCTTCATTCGCATTCTAAGCGAAAGAAAACTTATTTCCATTTCTCTATCTTACCTCTGTACGAACATTCACTGGAACGACAAGTCGCAAGAAAACGTAAGTGTTTTCATACAGATTTTGATACCACTAAGTCGAATGAGTCGTCAACAAAGCGAACACTATGTCAAAATCACTCACTTGCTATTTTGCTTTCGTGTAGTAAAATTTACTCGCAAAGAATTCACTAAAGTTTGTAAAATTATTAATTTATCACATTATAATTTTTTTTATTCCTATTTCTTCAATTTATTTTTTATTTGTAGAGAAAAGTCATAAAATATTCATCAAAATATTATTGAACACTTTTGTTTTGATTATTGTTTTATGTTCATTATAAAAAGTACTCGCATATTTTAAACAAAACGAATGTAGTTGTAAAGCAAAACAACAATAACTTGCTGTTGCTGTGCGAATATTTTATTGAATTCTTTTTCATGCAAATGTTAGTAAGTTTTAAAAAATCGCTAGAAATACTTGAAGTATACAAATTGGCACTACTTTAATTTATAAATACGTAAAACAAAAAAATTACATACGTAATTAAAAGCGCAAGAAAGCTGACGACATAGTGGAATGAAAATTTATTAGAATTCGAGCGACTAGGTTTCTTTTGCAGAGTTTTTCTTTTGACATAGTGGAAGTGGCAGTTAAAGTACTGTACGTTAACCGATAGTATCAGCTGTGGTGGCAAATAGTATCAGCTGGCTGTGCCAACTCGGTACCATATTTTGAAAAGCGACTCTTGCAAAAAAAAAACAATTAATTTTCTGATCTTCAATACCATACCAATAATATTTTGTGCGTGTTATGCAGTATGATGTTGACGAACTTTTTCGCGTGCGTGTTTCGTACGTGTTGAATGTCTTGATATTCGTGTTCGTGTCGTGTTCGACACGCACCTATATCTAGTACAGAGTGTCAAAGTTTATCATCTCGCTCTATAAAAACTTTATTAATATAAATCTCACGAATGTATAAAGATTTTGAAAATATTTAGATTTTTTGGACGTCTGCCCTTCAAAAGCAAACCGAATATCGGTAGGAGTTTCAAACTTAATGAAAAAATTTTCAATCAAAATATCATTCCAAGCTGATTTTTATTGTGGCAAAGTTATTGATGATCGGTTGCTTGTGCAAAAAACGCAACTTTAAATTTTTTGAATAATTTTAACTTAAAATTCTTTTTAATATTTTATGAAAAGAGTTCGTTAATCACTCGATTCAGTTAATCGAATAAATTTTAATTTTATTCGATTAAATATTTTTTAAATATTCGATTATGCTAATCGAATAAATCTATAATTTTATTCGATTAATTTTATTGCTTTAGTCAATTATTCGAATAAACTGAAAAATTATATATTGTTGCAAAAAAATAATTTTAATTTGATACTTTCCCCAAACAAAAATTAAAAAAAAAAATATTTGAATCGAACAAAACCTAAATTATATTCAATTATCCGAATAGTAAACCGTAGTTCAACACTAAATCGGTTACTCGAAAAAGCACAAAAGTTGTTCTGCAAACATTTAAAAGCTTAGGCAATAATTTTTTATTAAAATTTATATCAGTTTCTAGAATTATTCGAGGCAAAGTTTTTGGTTATTTGCTGCTTGTCAACAAAATACGTAATTGTAAATTATTGAATAATTTAAACTTTAAATTCTTGCTAAAATTATATATTTTGTAAGTGATTTTTATTCACTATACGATTCAGTTAATCATATGAGTTTGTAGTTTTAATCGATTAAATTGTCAGTTTTTATTCGAATATTCGAATAAATTTAAAATTTAATCGGATTACTTGGAGAGATAATCATCAATGCGAATTTAATTATAATAATGGAATATTGATAAATTTTTTTACCAAAAATTAAAAAAAAAATTTAATAGACCAAATCAAAATTTTTTCGATTATCCGAATAATAGATTTAAATATAACTCCTAGTTATTTACTGGAATAAGCATACAAGTCGTTCTTAATACATTTCCAAGCTTAGGCAAATATTTACAAATAAAATTATTATCCGAGTCGATAGTTCTTCGAGGCAAAATTTTTGATAAGTGACTGCTTGTGAACGAAATCCGCAATAGCAAATTATTGAATAATTTTAAATAAAAATTCTTCTTAAAATTTTTTATTTTATAAATTAGTTTACTAATTATTCGATTCAGTTAATCAAATAAATTAATAATTTTGCTCGATACAGTTTTAGTTTCTTCGATTATTCGAACAAGTTGAAATTTAATGCGATTATTCGGTCGGAAATTTAATTACAGCGATGGAATATTGTTGAAAAAAAAACAATTATTTTTTTTCACCTAAAATTAAAAAAAAAAATAAATAAATCCACACAAAAGATTGTCC
Source organism: Tachina grossa (assembly GCA_949987645.1). NCBI lineage: Eukaryota > Metazoa > Arthropoda > Insecta > Diptera > Tachinidae > Tachina > Tachina grossa. The sequence continues at coordinate 38,048,912 of OX465276.1, read as the reverse complement.
GATGATCCCAATCCCAGTCGATTCAAATATAACTCTTATTCGTTTGTTAAAATAAGCAAAGAAGTTGTTATTAAAACATTTTAAAACTTAGACCAATATTTTCAATTAAAACTTATACCCGAATCGATAGTTATTCGAGAATGAAATGCGAAATCGCAACTTATTAAATTATTACAAATTAAAATTCTTCCGAAAATTATGTATTTTTTTAAGCGTGTTCATTAATTATTTCATCCAGTTAATCGTATAAATTTATAATTTAAATCGATTAAATTTTTAGTTTTTATTCGATTACTTGGATAAATTGAAAACTTGATGTGATTGCTCGGAGGGTGAAATTTATTTATAATGATGGAATATTGTAAAAAAAAAAATAATAATTTTGTTGTTCTTAATACATTTCAAAATATTTTCAAATATTTTCAATTGAAATTTATACCCGAATCAATAATTATTCGAGTCAAAATTTTTGATAAGTGGCTGCCTGTGAACGAAATGTGCAGTCGCAAATTATTAAATAACTTTAAATCAAAATTCTTCCTAAAATTATGTATTTTATAAGTTCAGTTAAACACATAATTTTACTTGATTAAATTTTTAGTTTAACCCCCTGTTTGTGTAAGACGTTTGAGTTAGAAATCTAGGCGTTTCTGTAATAGATTAAAGAAAAGTTGCACAAGTTTCCTTTAGTAAATTAGATTTTTGGAAAAAAATTAAATATTTAATTCAATTATTCAGATGAACAATAATGGCAAATTTAGGGTTAATAATAGAATATTGTGCAACCAAAAAATTATTATTTTTTCATCCAAAAGTTAAAAAAAAATCCGTGTCGAATAAATTTAAATATTTTTCGATTATCCGAATAAGTCGATTCAAACATAACTCTTACATCGTACGCAACACATTTCTTAACTGAGGAAAAGATTTTCAATTAAAATTTATATCGGAATAAATAATTATTCGGGGCAAAATTGTTGATGATGTGCTGATTGTCAAAATTATGGGCCTAATTACTAGTGTTGTATTTCGACTACGACTACGACTATTTCTTACTAGATTAAAGAAAAATATTGCAATGTTCTTTAGTCTTCTACAAAATCGTCATAGCCAGAGTCGTAATACGACACTCGCAATAAGGCCCTATGTGTTAATATGAACTTGTTCTGGTGCTTTAACATATATTAATGTCAAAATTTAATAGTTTATAATTCTTGTTGTTAATTTTATTCGATTTCAAAAATGATTCGAATAAAAAGGTATTCGATTAATTGATTAATCGAATATCTGTTAAGTTTTATACGGTTACTCGCAAATAGCTTAAATTTTTTTTCGTCGTAATAAGATATGTAATTTTTATTCGAATAACACAATAATGTTCGAAAATTATCAGTTGATTTTTATATTCATACACAAAAAATTTAAATTTCTTTTAACCGAATAATCGATATTTAAGAAACTTTAATAATGTTTAATCGAACAAGCTATCATAATATAATATTTATTAGATTCTTTAAATATATTTCTTACTTTTCTCTAATATTTGTTAATTTTTTTTTTGAGATTATTCGAACTTATAAACATGCAAATTTTATTCGAATAATGCAATACTGTTATACATATACAAAAATTTTTTTATTAATTTAAACCGAGTAATCAATCTAAATATAATATTTAATCGGTTGCTCGAATATGTTTCTTTAAAATTTTAGTTTCTTTTTTATTCCGACAATATTTTAAGATAAAAACCACATACTGAGTGTCTTTTATTTTACTACTCCTGCTCCTGTTTGTCATTATTTAATCATTGAATAAAATAATTTCGATTTAATTATCTCATTTAATATTCCACGTATAATTATTTTTTTTCCTGATGTGCATTTTGTACTTACCTGTGAGTCGGAGAAAAGAAATACAGTGTGATTTAAGTTGAATCCAGCGCTCATCAATATCTTTTTTAAATCTTCACGCCAGTCCTGCTGTGTATAAGTTTTTGTCACTTGCACCGTCATTAATTTGCAATCAGCAATGTAAGCAGCCAAACGACAGGAGCTGCGTCGACCAGAACCACCCATACCGACCATTAAAATGTTACCGCGTGGCATTTGCAAGACTCGCGAAACTCTAGAATACAAATTGGAAGTTAAAAACGAAACGTAATACACATAAGAAAATATCATAAAAAATTTGCCACCACAAAAAGTAGAGAATGCAAAAAAAAAATCCCTATGCAAATGAATTGTTATGCATTTGAATCTACATACAAAATTTTAACATATGTATGCACGTATGAGAATATGTATATCGATGGTTTACTAACGCAACCTCGTAACTTAAAAACTACTACTTTTCAGGAGAGACAAAAAATTATTTATAACAAGTATTTAAACATTTTCAATATATGTTTTTTTTTATAATCTAATTACTTGGATGATTTTTGTTAAATTTTCAATTAAATACTTGTAAATTTTCATTAAATACTTGTTATAAATTATAAATCATTTTTTGTCTCTCCTGAAAAGTAGTAGTTTTTAAGTTACGAGGTTGCGTTAGTAAACCATCGATATGTATGTTAAGAAAGAAAATATAGATTTTAGGCTATACTCGAAATACAATATCCGTGTAAAATAACTCCTCAAAAGTGTTTTAGACAAATTATTGTTTTATAACTATTATTTTATATATTTCCAAATACAATATTTTACGCTTCATTTACATATGCAGGTAACTTGTTACAAGTTGCGTGTACATATTAACAACCAATACATTGAATGAAATAATAAAAACACGTGCAACTTACTTGATTGTTTACACAGTCAAGTGCAAGTTTATTTTCATGTTTCTATATTTTACTATAAATATTTGAAAATTTCGTTTTTCTCTTTCTTCTGTGCGTTGTTTGTACTTTTTTTTTTTTGTCTATATTAGTTTTTAATGTGTGGGCTACCAAATTTTTGGTATAGGAAAATTACAGGGAAACGAATTTAGTGATCAACTTTGTACCAAAATAATGATAAATTTATATTGCAAATCAATAATAAGTCATATTTGACTACATGTTCTTACTTTTTGTTTTATTTTTTCTGTATATAAGTTGAAATAATAACATTTTAAAAATTATTCCATGTAAGCTATCCATTAAAATTAAAATAAAATCCTTAAAGGGTAACACTGTTTTCATTTTTGACAATTCTCCTACATGCAAGTGAAAAAATTACTTGTAATGAAAATCTCTTGCCAGTGAGCCTATGATGAACCACCCATACCGACCATTAAAATGTTACCGCGTGGCATTTGCAAGACTCGCGAAACTCTAGAATACAAATTGGAAGTTAAAAACGAAACGTTATATACATAAGAAAATATCATGAAAAATTTGCCACCAGAAAAAGTAGAGAATGCAAAAAAAAATCCCTATGCAAATGAATTGTTATGCATTTGAGTCTACATACAAAATTTTAACATATGTATGCACATATGTGTATATTAAGAAAGAAAATTTTGATTTTAGGCTATACCCGAAATATATCCATGGAAATTAAGTTCTCAAAAGTGTTTTCGACAAAGTATTTTTGTTTAACTATTATGTATTTCTAACTATAAGCACATCTCTTTTCAAATAAAAAATTTTGAACATGTCTTTTTAATTTTTTATGCAAACCCTCTTTTCGAATGCTATTACGAACAGCTTATACATTCTCTATTTATAGTTTTTGCTTATTCTAAATGTAAAACATCCCACATACAACTAGATCAAAAAAAAAATATGCAACAGCAAAAAACCTCTCAAAAAGCAATAAGTTTTTGTGCTGCACTATTTCGTCACATACCTCGAGATGTGCTCAATGGCAAAACGAAATAAAACCAAATCCATTGGTGTACTTGAAAAGGAATTATAGTCACGTAAATAGTAATGCATTAGTTTTTCCAATTTATTGTAGTTCTCGCATTCATCGTAGATTTTCGGCTCGGCATCTGGTTCTAAATAATTTCCAAAGAACAAATTACGCAAATCATCATCAGTCAATTTCGCTCCAGGATTTTCCAAGCGGTCTGAGAAGGCAGACTCAAGGGAAAATCGTAGATGTGTCTTGCAGGCGTAAGTGCACATTTGCAAAAGATGATCGCGATCATCTTGGTCGATTAATCTAGAAGATAAAAAAGATAAATAAAAAAAGAAAAAGGAAAGCTCAAGTTTTTTTTTTATTAAAACGAACATTTTATAAAAAACTCTTCACGGATTTTTTTATATATCTTAAAAGTAGCAAAAAACTTTGTATCGAGCCATAACCGCTAAAAAGCATATGCGACATATTTTTGGACTGCATTTTTTATCTACGACCGTAAAAAATCGATTTTCATAAAAAAAAATTAAGCTCGAAAATTAAACTCTTTTGGTGCTTATGAGTAGACATATTTGTAGGACATTTAATGCCTGCACAATTTTAGCAGATTTTAATTAAAATCTTTATAAAAATCTATACCGTTTACACCAAATTTTGTTTTTATATTTTTCAAGACTTTTTTTATCAACAAAAAAAAAATGTCCAAAACTACAAGCAAAGAATTGCAATGTAGCCAATTCACATACCTTTTTAAACAGACTGTAGCTAATTTAATCATCTTTTATATAAATATGTTTTATAGAGTAGTAAAAATAAAATAAACTAGATATACCAAACGGACGACACACTCGTCCGTATTCTAGAATCAAAATGTAAATAATTTAAGATTCAAAGAAAATGCATCTAAACTTCATAAAAAATTCATTAAAACACAGCCACACACAAACTTACATACATATGCAAGCATAATTAAATAATACATGAAATTAAAAAAAACATAAACAAAATTCCTTTAACCAAGTTAATTCAATTTATTCAACTCTCTTCCTTCAAGTATTATGGCTTTCATACAACAACAAAAAAGAGAAAAAAATTGTTAGATCAAGAGAAATACTACAAACCCACACACACACTCATGTTTTGTTTCTTTTTTACTTGTAAGCTAATGAATGCGTGTGTAATATGTTTGCATGTAGTAGTAGCAACTTTAAACGCTTATAGATCCCAAAATACTAAACCGATTTCAATAAAATATAGATTCTGCACATCTGTATAAAAAATCCTTTAAAACCATATAAATCTTTTTAAAATCGGTGCAGCGGTACCAGCGTAAAAGGGATTACAAAAAACATGTTTGCCTATTAATTATATAGATATATTAGATTCTGTGTAGATTTCCTACAAATAATCTCACAAACTATAATTTTGTTTTGTATGGGAAATCTAGTACAAAGCAGCTAAATTTAATTAGAAATCTCGTAATTATTAGATTCTGAGACAATGTAAATGCCCTATTATCTAAAAAAAAATTCAAAATTTTGTTAAGAATTTCGTTCATACATAAATATAAATTAAATATTTTTATTTGAGAATTTTCAAGTTATAATTTTTATCTATGCAATTCTCAAAAGTATTTTGAGAGTTTTTTCTTAAGAATTTTTTGATTAAGGTGTACTAATGTGTTTCCTAAGCAGAAACGAAATGCAAATAAACGTGCCTAACCAACAACAAATGAAACTTCTTCATATTAAAAATTTTTTAAATAAGAAAATTAAAAAAAAATCAAGAAAATATTTTTAACAATTTTCCAAAAAATTGTTTTCAAAAAATATAAAAAGTATTTGGTAAAAATTAAAAAAAAAATGGTAAACAAAAAATTATATTTAAAGTATTTTTAAGAAAAAAATTTCAGGACAAAATTTAATAATACAATTTTATGCAAATAGTTTTAAGTTTTGGGTAAAAAATATTTGTATTCAAAAATTTATTTTGGGCATAGGAATTCTGATTAAAATATTTTTTTATTAAAAAAAAAACTTTCTGGGAGTAATGCTAAAAAAATTCACTAAAAAACCTTCAACCACAATCTCGATTAAGTTTCAAGAAGTAAAATCTGAAAGCTGGGAGCAAACCCGAGGATACAATATCGAACGTATTTTTATACAGTCTTAGTTGAGTTTGTATTGAAATTTTGATCGATCGATCCTTAAACTAGCCCCAGACCTGTTAGTTGATCTGGAAGCACTCAAGCGGAACTTTGCGGACAGCTGACAACTCTCAATGAAAGTACACTGCGAATTCTGTTATCCTTCACATACATAAGAAATTTTTAATAACTGAAATTAATATTGCTTAAATAAAAAAAATATCAATCTTCAACACCAAGAATGGATATTTCAATGCTTCTTTTTTCATATAGAATAATTTTTATTCGGAAGATCCGGGCAAATGATCATATACATTAGATTAGATTCATATTAGACGTACTAATATGAATATCGTTATCCTTATCGCTAAACAATGGACAAAAAACAATTCAGAAGGTAGGCGTACTCCCATGTAAGCATGCTCCATCATTCATACTGAAAAAGTGAGCTCAAACCACCACAAACAGACTACTAAGCTACCTCAGAATTTCTTTTTTAATTTTACCGCAATTAACAGTTTTCAATAGCAAAAATAGTAAAATAAGCATTTTCCGCTTCACGCGCTTTTTTTCCATTGCTTAAATTTTTCTGTACGACTTCCCACCTTCACAACAAACAAAACTTTTTGTTATTTTTCAATTAAATATTCAATTTAAATTTTAGCATATCTCAAAGTAAAACTTGTATCAATTAACTTTTTAATTCTGTGGCAAAAAGGAAAAACTGCTTAAGTCGAGATAAGCTGATTTTAATTTAAAAGTACCTCCGTAATTTGCATATTCTGGTAAAGGGTCCGCCATCTAACGTTTTTTTTCAACTAGTGCTTATGTCGTGAAATGTAACACTTAGCTCATGTCTGATCTGACAGATAATTAGTTTGATCCTTCCGCTGAACGAGCCAACTGACCATCCAATGCGATTTCGCTTCTCTAAATGGGCCTGCGATCGACTTACAGAAAAAAAGAAAAATTATCTTTTCAGATGAAGCTCATTTTGATCTTGGCGGGTATGTAAACAAGCAAAATTGTCGCATTTGGGGCACAGAAAACCCGCACACATACATTGAAAAGCCGACGCACCCAAAACGAGTCATTGTTTGGTGCGGATTTTCGTCCAGAGGCATAATTGGGCCATTTTTTTTTCGAAAATGAGCACGGAGTGGCCGTTACAGTCAATGGCGATCGTTATCGAATTTTTGTTCACAAAAATTGAAGAGGAGGATATTGGCAACATTTGGTTTCAACAGGACGGTGCTACGTGCCACACAGCTGAAGCTTCAGTAGGTTTTTTTATAGCATTTTCAAAAAAAAAAAAGCTATCTGGCGAACCCTTTATATTTCAACATAAATGTATTACTCATAGTGTGTCGAACAATGTTTGCTTTAAGAAATAGAGCTTAACAGAGACTTTTCCAATTTAACTGTAAAAGAAATAAATTTCTGAAAATCGACTTGAACGTTTAAAAGTGCTCTCAAGCAAAATAGTAAAATATGACTCAAGCACTTTTACCTTATTGCCGTAGAATTGATTTTACGAAGTATGAATTGGTATTAGAAAAAAATTCTTCCGCAAGGTTTGACATTTGTTTTATCTGTATATCTTACCGCAGGTTTTTGGTTAATAAACCTTAGGCTTGTGCTAATTTTCTGTACGTACAACAGAAGCTTTTAACAAATGCGAATGCGTTTGCAAGATTGCAAACTAGTATTTCAAATTAAAAATTATCAAAAGATTAAAATTTCTCTTTGCAATTATTCAAAAATGAGAAAATGTAATCCTTTCCTTTAAAAGTGCTTTTTATTCCTATTGTTTCCCATAATTTTTTTTGTAATTATGTTCGACATTGATATGTACAAAATTCATAAACTTAAATGTTCTTAATTTTGTACTGAACAATACACATTTGTAGAATGATATAATAAATATGTTCATTGTGCGATAATAACATTAAAAAAAAAACAGAAATAAAGAGAAAAAACACAAAGAGATTATAAAACTGTTGTAAAGACAAATTAATATCTATTATAACACAAAGGTAACAGCATTATCATTTCAAAATACATAATTCCAACGTACAATTGTACAATGCCATTCATTGATATGAATTTAAGTTCGCACTCTGTCTGCTATATAATAAAATCATTTCAGAGTAGATGTGTATGAGGAAATTAAATAATTGTGCCGCAACACCTCCTATTCTAACTGCAATGGAGCAGTAATGCAACATAAAAACATACTCAGTCCTAATATTAACGGAAGCTTATGACATTTTAATGTCTCTACTATTTAACGACAATTAAAAGTAGCTAAATACAAATGTGTGAGTGTTTGTATAGAGCATTTGTGAACAGAGTTTAAATAAATGTTTTTTTTTTATATGTATTTTTTTATATATTTTTTTTGGGGTAAAGTTATCAAATGTTGAACATAAAAGGACAATTAAACACAACAACAGAAAAGTGGACAATAGAACAGAATGTATAACACACCCCCCAACACAAACACACACACACACACACACACACACACACACACACACACACACACACGCACCAACGTATGCAGTACTACTCGTAATAAAAAAGGATATAAAATAAAGGCCAAAAGCTTATAAATAACACAATTCATTGTTTTCAACATAAATCTAAATGTACATACATACATACGTATGTAAATACCAATAACCGAGGGTAGAGCCTAATCAGCCGTAGGCGAAAGGAAAGAGGTTTTGAAGCTCGCTAAATAATAAAGTAAAATCTTCTTGATTTAGAAAAATTCAAGGGCAGAGGTTACTTCGAATTTTCGAAGTCATGTGTTTAGATTTCCGCTTTTTTGTTTTACTTGAAAATTTTTAAAAACATTTCTTATAATAAGGGAAAAAAGAAGTAAGGAGAAAAATTATTGCAGAATTGTTTATTCAGAATTGGCCTGGAAACAATTGGATACAATCAGCAATTAAAAATTGCTCATTTCAGTATTGAAAATTCTGCTATTGCATATGGATTTTGTTTATATTTGTTGTATCATTTTTTAAAAATGGATAAAACAAGTGCTCGCTCGTCTAACTTCACTCTGAAAGATATTGAATTAGTACTGAAATTAGTTCGGGAGAACCAAAAAAAAAATAAATCACCCTTATTCCAGTTGTCGACAACGATGTCACTTTAACACAACACCAAAAAATGGGGCTTCTTTACTAGCTCTCGAAAATAATTTTGGTGCTACAGACAATCTATTTCCGTTTTTTAAGGCCTACAAAATAGCATAAACCTGCCAAGACGAGTGAGTTTTTTTTTTGCACAAGGGGTACACAAGCTCCAATTATTTGGTATTGTGTTAAAGTGACGTCGATGTCGACAACTGGAATAAGGGTTAGTGTGTTACTTTTAAATACAAAGAACATGCTTGACATTGAATTGACACAGTCTAAAATTGTTCACAAAACAACAATACTAATAAAATTCACAACGAATCAGCTGTTGTCTAACTATTTGTTAATCAATGACATTTGGCGATTTAACTAATGGTTAACAAAAAGCTGTGAATCAAATATTATTGGTTTAACTATTGCTATTAGTTAACTAATGACTGCTGGCTGAACTGCTCTCGTTTATATAGATATATATTTTTTCCACCGCACCATCAAATAGAAAACTAGTTATTGTCTCTTTTTCTATTTTTTTTATATATTTGTTTTCGTTGCCTATGTTTTTCTCTTGTTATTGCTTGTTTTTACTGCGATAGACTATCTGCAAATACCAACACATAAACACATTTATAATAAACTTTAACACACCTACCCACAACACTCTCATAAATACTTATCAACACATAGAGTCACAATTAAAAATACTATAAAAACATTGCCTTTCATACACACATGTGCGACTGCAATGGACACTGCAGCAGGTGTGGCAGACAGTGTTGTCGCCTTAATCTTTTTTCATAACATAAATGCTTCATACTTGGTTTCGAATATAATCATTAAAGACATTCACCACAACAAGCTACCGACTTAAAAGTGTCAGAATACACATTTTTACTCGTATATGAGAATGATTATTTTGACGACAGCAAGGCAACAGGCTGCAGGTTGTTGTCCATGCTATGTTTGTCATTGTCAAATGATGGCAGCTCAGTTCTTGACATTTCATCATTTGACAGCCAATTTACTTCCCAACCTCAAATTTGGGTTATTCTCAATATTTGAAAGTGCATCTTATCTGTTGAAGTTGAAAGGAAAACTATTGTAAATTGAGCAAATAAAATGTTCGTTTAAGGACTTGTTTTTCCGAGTGGAAGAAAATACCAATGCGGAGAAGAGTTCAAAAGTTATTTTTGATGTGTAAACATCTACACGCTAGGGGGTAAAAATCTTTTGACTTTGATTTCTTTGCTGAGATTTCTTTGCTGAGATTTCTTTGCATTGTCAAATCGGTGTGAGCTATGTATGAGTGTATTAGTGTTTGAAAGAAGCAATACCAAGCAGAGAAACAAGTCGACCGGCTCGAAACTGACGGTGCGCCGCCACCGGTTATTTTTCTGTATATTTCCGTACACCAAAGGTGAAAATGAACCGTAAGAGCTACGGACTTGAAATTTGGACACAATGTGTAGATATTTGGTCACTACAACAACAAATACATGAGAGTTAAAAACTAAAGGGTGTTCCAAAACGAGCAACGAAAAATGTTAAAATCCCATGTAATATACATACAGTTGTATGTACATATATACACTTGAAATTTTAAATGTTAGTGCATTTTTATACAGACTACAACAATTAACACTAAATTTAAAAAATTTAAATTAAAAGGTGTTCCATCAGTTAATGCAATTTTGACTTTGTAATTTTGACAACTTGCTGTATCTTGGAAACCGTAAGAGCAAAACTCTTGAAATTTTCAAAAACGGTAAAACTAAAAAATCAAAAAAATATAAAATCGCCAAATATTAAAAATCGCCAAAAACAAAAAAAAAATCGCCAAAACGAAAAAAGCACCATATTAAAAAAAATCTCTAGGACTAAAATAAATCGCAAAAATCCAGAAAAATCGCCAAAATGAAAAAAAACCTTAAACAAAAAAATCGCCAATATGAAAAAATCGCCTAAATAAAAAAACCCCAAAAACAGAAAAAAATCGCCAAAATGAAAAAACTCCAAAAAAAACAGAAAAAAATCGCCAAAATGAAAAAAATTGACAAAGACAAAGCGATAAAACTAAAAAAAATCGTTTAAACTGAAAAAACTTAAAAAATTAAGAAAGCTAAATCAAAAAAAAAAAAAAAAATAAATGATCAAAACCGAATGTGCGCGAGTCAAAGTCGCACTTTACTGAATTTATTTTAATTGCAATGCGTACACAACAACAAGAACAGCAACAACTAAACGATGAACAACAGGAATTAAAAATTAAAAACTAAAAGTAAAGGCATTTAACATAGATGAGCACTACAGTACCACTAAAGTTTCAGTAAAAACAAAAAAAAATTTACTGATTACTAAAAATTTTTTCTACAATTTTTATAAATTGCCTAAATGATTTGTTATATGATGAGGTGCATTGAATTTTCAGTAATCAGTAATGCCCGTATTCATAATGAAATTCTACCAAGTGGCTAAATGTTTTTCATACAAAAGTTTCAAAATTTGAATGAAAAAACTTTGCCACTTGCTACAATTTTATTATGATTACGGCCCGACGATTTTACTGGTAATGCAAATTAAATTTCATTAGCAGTAAAAATTTACTGATTTTTTTTTTAGTAATCAGTAAATTTACTGCTTACTGCAATTTTGAATGCAGTACATATACATATATACTGCAATGTGCCCATTTACTAACCAAATAAGTTTAATAAAACAAACAAAAACCAACAAATTCATATATGAATTTACAATATTGAAAGTTTTGATACTTTTAATTAATTAATTTAAAAAAAGATACTAAAAGCATAAGTACTTCCAACTTAAAAAAAAAGTTTCATTACTAGATGTTTACACATCTCCTCTGTGATCGGACTTACATTGCTTTTTTTTAAATTTTCTTCATAGGATTTTACACAAAATTGTTGCACATATATAATTTTTAAATGAATTAAGAGAAGACTTGGATCCTTCCATTTTTTCGAGCAATCAAAGTAAAACATACAAAAAATCAACTAAATTAATATTATAAAATTAATGATATTTTATACAGTTCAAGAACACTAAGTTGCAAGAGAAACTTTTGCGGGCGTTAGAGATTTGTCCGGTGAACTGGTTTATGAAAAGCAAATCAATTTTGATAATTTTGAGTTGTGACGGCTTACGATTTAGTGTGCGATATGATTAGTATTACCTTATAATCAAATAAAGGATTTTTTTTATTTTAGATTATTTCCCTGCTTATTTGATTATTTTTTTTTATTATAATTGGCAACACTGATGATGTATATATAAAGAAAATAAAGTAAGTGTTAAAATTCAGCAGCTTCTCGTTCATTTATACCCACACACACACACACTCCCATGCAAACATTAAAATAGATTTTATACGTACCGGTCGTAAAAAACACGATACGTTTCATGAGCCCACAGACGGCCGAGTTTTTCTGGATCTTGTAAACGTTTTGCTGGCACCAATACAACACCCTGAAAAACACGGGTTATATCACGTAACGAAAATGTATAATGGGATTTGGCAGGAGTTGGCAAAAATACTCTCATTGCTGAACGATAAACACTGACCATAGATTCTGCAAGACCCTGGATATGTTTGTCATTTGTTTGTTGTTATACACACATGCATTTTATGAAAAGAAAAGAAAAACAAGTTAATATTAATAAAAGACAAAACTTAAGTGAAGAAATACACCACAACAGCTTTATTTACAGTGTAAAATTACTTTAAGTTTAATGTGGGAGTTTTTTTTTAATATGAATGAATAACAAATGTGTATACATTCGTCTTGGTAAAATTGGGAACAGTATTAAGTATGCTTAAGCTCAATTTACTGACATAAAAGCAAATTTATTATGCGTTGGACGATTGTAATTAGTTTTCACATTGGTATAAAAAAGTCCTTCAAGTCTTTTTATTAACCCCCGAATAAAAAAAAAAGCGTGTTATAAGTTTGTAGTGTGTGTCTGTCCAAACGGATAGACCGATTTTGATTTAGTTTATTCTGTTTGAAAGGTGGCTGGATCGAGAAGGTTCTTAGCTGTGTTTTAATAAAATCGGTCTAGCCACTTAGAAGATATCACATCTATTCTAGAAATATTCGGGGGTTTTTGAAATTTTTAATTTTTGTTATTTTAATTTTTAACTAGCTTTTTGTTTTACATATTCACCCTTATTCCAGTTGTCGACATCGACGTCACTTTAACGCAATACCAAAAAATTGGGGCTTTCAAAAAAAAATTTTGAAATTTTTATAGTTTTAAGTATGACAAATTTGCCGAATTCATAGGATGTTGAGTTTATTAAGATGTAAGACAGTGAATGTATTTGGTTCGGTAGATTTAAAAAAATGTTGGAAGATAAAATTTTCACGAAACTTTTTCTTTTTTTTTTTAAATTTTCAACCACTTAACCAAAAGTTTACAATATAATCAGCTCTTAACTTAAGAAAAATTAGTCGATTTCGAAAAATATTTTTTACTTAGAACTTCAAAACTATTCGTCAAATCGATTTTAAATGTTCACTTATTTGACCAATATCTATTGTTTAGCAGGAAGTTTCAGGTATTGCCTGCAAGGCAGGGAAGAAAAATGATTTCTTGGATTTTGTACCAACTATGAAAATAAAATGTACTTTTTATACCATGACGGTACCAATTTTTAATATTTATTAATAAAAACAGAAACGTAAAAAAATTAGTATAAAAATTCAGAAGATTACAATAAAAAACAGAAACTTAACACAAATGTGTATAAAAATTCACCCCCATATTTATAAAAAAAATAAAATGAATTTGAAATTCATTTTAGGAAAATTTTGTATGGAAAATTTGAAATAAAATACATTTCAAATTCGTTTCAAATTTTATGAATATGGGGGTCAGTATACAAAAAAAAAAAAAAAAAATAACAAAAAAATATTATATATTACATACATATATATTCAATATACATTCGTAGATTCGAATATTATATTAGAGATTAAAATAAAACACACACAAAAAAATTAAAGAGAACATAGGCAAAATTAAAGTTACCATATAGTGAAACATTGACATTTTGAAATTGTACCAAGTAACTCGAGGCAGTACCACAGTACCAACAAGGTAAAAAATGTACCATAAAAAGTACAATTGTACCATGATTTCCATCCGTGCTGCAAGGTCAACTGAATGACATAATTTTTATACCCTTTACCAAAAAATGGTAAAAGGGTATATATAGGTTTGTCATTCCGTTTGTAATTTCTAGAATATTAATAAGCGAGCTATAAAGTATATATATTCTGGATCCTTATGTATAGGGAATACGAATAAGCGATGTCCGTCTGTCCGTCTGTCTGTATGTGAAATCGGTTTTCCGAAGCTCCCAGAAAAGCTAGAGATTTCGTTCTTGGACTGGTGGATCAGAAATTGTCGAAATAAGATTGGTATTGAAAATCAGCAAAATCGAGCAGATGGTTTCAGAGCTGGGAGACTTAAACTTCATTTTGCCATACAAAATAACTACCGAAAACTAGTTTTTAATAATTTTTTATTAAATAAACTTATTTTATACTTCAGTATGAATAAAATTGGTATTTCCAACTGAAAAAAAATAAAAAAAAAAATTAAAAATACATGTGCAGGGTTGGAAAACCTTAACTTTTTTTGTTATGCAAAAGTAACTTACTAAAACAAATTTTTCCTTTTTTTCTATAAACTAAACATATGTAATGCTCTTAAAAGAAGGAGATTGATGTAAGAAATCAGAAAAACAAAAAGGATGATTCTAGGGTTGAAAAACCTACGATTTTTGTGATATATACCATTAACTACCGTAAACTAATTTTTTAATTATTTTTATTAAATAAACTTATTTTATACTTCACCATGAATAAAATTGGTATTTCAAATAAAAAATTAAACTTCAAAAAATTAATAAGATGTTTCCAGGGTTGGAAAACTTTAACTTTTTTTCTTTTACAAAAGTAACTTACTAAAACAAATTTTTCCTTTTTTTCTATAACTTAAACATATCTAATATTTTTAAAAAGAAGTGATTGATGTAAATAATCAGAAAAACAAAAAGGATGATTCGAGGGTTGGAAAACCTACGATTTTTGTGATATATACTATTAACTACCGTAAACTAATTTTTTAATTATTTTTATTAAAGAAACTTATTTTATACTTCACCACGAATAAAATTGGTATTTCAAATAAAAAATTAAACTTCAAAAAATTAATAAGATTTTTCCAGGGTTAGAAAACTTTACCTTTTTTTCTTATCCAAAAGTAACTTACTAAAACAAATTTTTCCTTTTTTTCTTAATTAATTAAACATTTCTAATCAAAAAGGATGATTCCAGGGTTGGGAAACTGAAACTTTTTGTGATATAAAAAATTAACTACTATTTTATACTTTAGTACGAATAAAATTGGTATTTCAAATTAAAGATTAACCTTCTAGAATTAAAAAGATGTTTCCAGGGTTGGAAAACTTTAACTTTTTTTATACAAAAGTAACTTAAAAAAGCAAAATTTTCCTTTTTCTCTATAAATTAAAGATATCTTATATTCTTAAAAAAAATAGATTAGTATAAGAAATCAGAAAAATTAAAAAGTTTGATTTCAGGGTTGGAAAATCCACACTTTTTGTGATATAAAAAATTAGCTATCGAAAACTAATTTTTTTTTTATAAAATAAACTTATTTTATACTTCGGTATTTCAAAATAAAAAAAAAATAAAAAATTAAAACGACGTTTCCAGGGTTGGAAAATCTTATTTTCTATACAAAAGTAACTTACTAAAACAAATTTTTTCTTTTTTACTATAAATTAAACATATCTTATATTCTTAAAAAAAAGATGGTGTAAGAAATAAAAAAAAACCAAAAAGGAGGATTCTTTGT
Organism: Tachina grossa; assembly: GCA_949987645.1. Classification (NCBI taxonomy): domain Eukaryota; kingdom Metazoa; phylum Arthropoda; class Insecta; order Diptera; family Tachinidae; genus Tachina; species Tachina grossa. The sequence continues at coordinate 38,032,863 of OX465276.1, read as the reverse complement.
GATATAAAAAATTAACTACCGAAAACTAATTTTTATCTATTTTTATTAAATAAAATTATTTTATGCTTGATAACGAATAAAATTGGTATTTCAAATAAAAAAAAAACAATTAAAAAAATTAAAAAGACGATTCAATGGTTGGAAAACTTTAACTTTTTCTACAAAACAAGTTACTAAAACAAATTTTTCCTTTTTTTTCTATAAATTAAACATTTCTTAAATTCTTAAAAGAACGAGATTGGTGTAAGAAATCAGAAAAATCAAAAAAGATGAGTTCAGGGTTGGGACACTTACACTTTTTTGATATATAAAAGTAACTAAGTCTAATTAATTTTTATCTTTTCCTTTATAAATTATATATATTTTACGTTTTGGAAAGAAAAGTTTGGTATAGAAAATTATAAAAATAAAAGCCACAGTTCCAGAGCTGGAAACTATGATTTTTTTCTCTAGACATTAAAGTAACTAATTAAAAGATTTTTTTTTAATTTCCTTTTTTTCACTTAACACACTTTCTATATTTTTTTAGGAACTACTAGATTGGTATAAGTAATCAGAAAAATCTAAAATTATGATTCTAGGGTTTGAAAATTATTATTTTTTTCTTTGTACATAAAAGTTAGTATGTGCTTGAGTATGGTATCTCTATACTACATAAACGCACTTTGGTAAAGGGTATATAAGATTCGGCACAGCCGAATATAGCACTCTTACTTGCTTTTATTCGTCTTCCACTGCGCACTGAATGTTTGCTCGAATCTCTCATATATTTCATCGTTTCAGTGTCAGTTAATCCATCCGTATACACACGTATGATATGCGTGTACAATTTGCACGTCTAGAGTTTAAACTTAAACGTGATCACACAAACATAAATTGGAAAGCGAATGATGCAATTGGGTTTTTATAGCTTTTATTCAACATTCAAGGAATGTAACTCTCTTTGTTCGGGTAGAATCTTGCAACTAAATTTTTAAGGAGATATCTTCAACCAATCATCTGAAATAAAGACACGCGTGATAACCTGTGTGACATCTTTCTAAATCTAATCTAGACCTCACTCTAATTTCAATATGGCGGACTTTTAAAGATGGCAGACTAAGTCATTTATGCTTTTCTACAATATGGATATCAAATTAAAGGGCTTGCAGAGAGTAACTCGAAACTAAAGTGACTTCACTCTAAGTCCTGTTCAGCGATATTTATATGGTAAAAAAAATTAAACTAAAAAATTTGTTTGAAAAGAAGCTTTGCACAATTTATATGTTTTAAAATGTTTTAATTTTTTCGCGAGACTTACTTGTAAATATCTACGGCAAGTAATAATAAATTATACTATTTTAAAGTTAATAGTCCTGATACTGAATCCCTCCCTAACAGTAAGTTCGGCATCCTCTATAATCAATTTAAATATATTTTTAAGAATAAATAATTTATTAATTTTGGGAAAAAGTACAATAAAAATATTAAACTTTAATGTTAGATTAATCCATTTAAATTATAATGCAATTTTATAACCTTTCTTTGCTATATCAAGTGTGCTTATTTGATGTCTTTGCGTTAATTTATTATTGGTGAATTGAAAATTTAAATTTAAACTTTCTTGAAAATTAAAATTTTTTGTGAAATTTTCAATACATCGCTGGTTTATTGCAACACAGTCATACACATATGTATGTATATCTCATATCGGCAATTTATGTATAAGCAAAGGCAGCTATAAGGTGAATTATACTCCCACATATCCTTCAAAGGATATGAGCAGAATGTACGTGTGCATGAGCTGGATATTTGTGCTTAAAAGTGAATTTTTTATTTTTTTTTAATAAACCGAACCTGCCATCCTCAAATTAAGTTATAAAATGCGCAATATCAATTTTGTTATTGTGGCAGGTATTGTTGCAGTCAGTTTCAGTGCCAAAAAAAAAAAATAAAAAATCAACTGAAGCCAGTTAAAAAAATGCATATGACTCCACTCACGTACGAGCCAATGCAAGCCAACTCTCACATGAACATGAGCACTATTAACTCGTTGTAAAGGTAATTTAAGGTATCTATAATGATTTTTACTCATTGGAAATCTATTTAGAAAAAGAGAGTTTGTTTGTTGTGTGTATTCGTTTAAGTTTGCAGAATAATCTGTGTGTCAGTTCAAGCATTCCTTATATTGAGGATTTAGTATGTATGTATAGTTGCTTCCGTTGTGTAGCAGGAGTGCAGCAGTATAATGAATTTATTTTGCTGTTTGAAAGTTCGATAACTGCTAATTAGATACTTGAGATAAAAGTGGGCATTATTTAGAGATTCCTTAGAGCGTGCACTGCCGCACAGCAGTGAGAAAAAAATTTGTGGTTCGTAGATATATCGAACCTACCCAGCAAAAAATTTCATAAAAGGTAATTGAGTTTGCAATTAAGCTTTTTTGGTGGAATCTATTCCTTACTGGATTACCAACTTAATGATTTTAACAAGGCGTGAGACAAAAATAATCGATTCTTGAGAAGTACTTACTTTTTTAATTTGGAAACTTATTCACGTAATCGATTTAATTTAAAAGAATCATTTTCCTCATTTAGCAGCTTATACATAATTTTTTTAAACATAATTTTAGGTAATGTGATTTGTAAGCGAGTAAGTAAATTTGGTAATCAGAAAAGTAAGTCATTATATGGCAAGTAGTTCTGATGGTAATGTGTAATTTTTTGCTGGGTATCTACCGTAGAGTAGAGAGTAGTGCAGCCAAATCAAAATCTAAGCCTATGGGTATAGTACGATGGCTGTAAATGTCTTGAGCTGCCGAACTACCAGCTATTATATATTTTACTATATCAATTTCCTGGTTTAGGTCTTTGTATCCCACATTATCCTTGAGTAAATGAAGCGATATTTTTCGTCAAAAAGGATGTGCCAAACTAAGCTCAAAAGTAGTTCTAAAAAATTTAATAATTATTTTAATTTTAGGCCGAACATAAGTCCCGATGAGTACTGGTTACATAGCCAATATATAGGGTGTTTTTTTAAGAGGTATAGAACTTTGAATTGAAATAAAACACAAGAAAATCGTTTTAATGTCCATCAATTTAGCTTTATTGGAAGGATAATTTAATTTTATGCCATTAATGTTTAAATATGATTTTGGGCATGTGGCCGCCGCGGCTGGCTCGAATAAAGCCAATTCTACAGGTCCAATTTTCAACCACTTTTTCGAGCATATGGGGCCGTATGTTGGCAATAACGCCACGAATGTTGGCTTCCAAGTCCCCTAATGTTTCTGGTTTGTTGGCGTAGACGAGCGACTTCACATATCCCCAAAGAAAATAATCCAATGGTGTCAAATCACACGATCTTGGTGGCCAATTGACAGGTCCATTCCGCGAAATTATGCGCTCATCGAATGTTTCCTTCAATAAATCGATTGTGACGTGCGCTGTGTGGCATATAGCGCCGTCTTGTTGGAACCACAACTCATCCACATTCATGCCATCCAATTCGGGAACAAAATAGTCGGTTAGTCGGCTCCAATTGCTGTGCACGGTGGCGAATCGATTCATTCGGGTCCTCTTCAACACTTTGCTCTACAGTGGCAATTGTTTCTTCGGTGCGCACTGTTCGACGTCTCTGCGGATGCGTATCATCACATAGAGTAAACGTGGTGCGAAAACGATCCATGGTTAACCGAATTAATTGCTCTGATGGACGATTATGTCGACCATAAAATGGACGGAGCTTGCGGTAAACTTCGCGAACTGAACCATTATTTTCGAAATAAATTTGCACGATTTGCAAGCGTTGTTCTTTTGTCAACCTGTTCATGATGAAATGGCAAACCAAACTAAATATTAATCACTTGACAGCTGACAAAATGGCCGCCAGTTAAAAAAGTGATGCCAACTTAAAGTTCTATACCTCAATAAAAAACACCCTTTACCTGAATATATCTGTGATAGCTTTTATACTCGCATAGGGTTCTCTATTTTTCGGTTTCAAAAGTAAAATTAAACAAAACCTTGTTAGATAAGGTTAGGAAGGGTGGTGCTATAACGCACCTCCACTCGGAGTACCAGTCGGGTCTATTGTGCTTCCCTTCCTTGTGACACCCTTTCTTTAAAAGTAATATTTAACCACCATTTGTTCCCGGCACTGACATTATTATCTGCCATTAAGCCACTTAATTCCCATGATGAAGCCCCTGATATGCTCCAGTTTACACTTCCCGATATTACTAATGTTCTCATGGAATCGTCTGCTCAGCCATGTAAGTCTATGGCGTTGCAGCTTTAAGCAATAACAGGTAATATGCTCAATGGTTTCTGGTTCCATTCATTCTCGCACATCCTAGGAAAATCTGGAGTGCCATTTTCCCAAATGCTGGTACTTGTTCTGACTAAGCAGTGACCAGTCAACGCACCTATCATGATTCGCATCGCCTTCCTATTGATATCCAGTACCAGTTTAGATCTTCCTGAGTCAAGTTTTGGCCACACAGCCTGCGAGACTCTACAATCGTCCCCACCTCGCCATGAGTACTGAGTTCCCTGTCCTATCTAACGCTGACCCTTTCCCTCAACACTGTTAAGCTAGGCACCCAACATAGTCAGACACTATGTTTTTCAAAAGCAAGTTGAGGACTCTCCTACAATCACTAACGAGTTTCGATTTGGCATTGTGTCCCTTTCAGGCTGTTAGCGCTGCTTGCCTGTCGACGTAGAAGGTTATATTCTCGGCTTTAGGTACATTTCTGCCATAGTCATGATGTTCTTGCGAGTCATTTTGGCCCCCTCGTTCTTGTAATTTGATGCCGGTGGATTATTTCCTTTGTGGACATTTGAAACTCCGGGCTTGCGTGAACAAACCACAAACAACTGACATTCTGGGGAAAGCCTCATTCTCTTACAATTCTGTTTTTGTGCACATCTATAATAATGCAGTGTCGCAGCGCCTCTGGTGTCAAATGAGTTGTATTAAAATTTTGACACTGCACTTAGCAGCAGTTTTATTTGCTATTTTACTTAACCGATGATTCTGCTATAGTCTGGCTCCTAACCTTGAATTTGCTCACCCTTTATAAGACAATTAGGATTGTTGACGTAACCACCAAGTGAGACATGAGTTTTATCGTAGAAGAAAATTTTGTTTGAAAAAATCAGTATTGAAATCATGTTGCTCTAGTAGCCAGTCAGCATTTCAATGGTGTTGTGAATGGGCAGCTGGGGTTAATTGTTTCATGAGTTAGATTTTACATCGATGGAACTGCAAATCGAAATGCAAAGTGCCCCACAATTAGCCTTAAGCTGGACCTAATTGCAGAAAATGTCTTGAAATCAACAGATTAGGATATGTGCGATATGTGTGGTAGTGTGCACTCTTGCTACGTTGGATAGGCCTGACCAAACCTGCAGCGCTTCAAGTCTATTCAAAGTTTTTTATAATCTTGTCAATTCCTTGCATAGTAGGTCGATTATGATGACCATCATCACCCTGTAATGCTAGGAAAGTGGCCATATTTAAATCAAAGCTTTTGGGATGATTTATAATTTTATTCGCACGTTTTTTGTTTGTTAAAGGATCCATATTCGTAACTTTAAAACCTTTCACTAGCACTTCATACAAAAGATATTTAACAGCAGCGTTAAGGCTAAACTAGGCAAAAATATCGTGGGCTTTTAATAACCTTCAATATAATAGCATGGTAGAGTGGGTATAGATTACATGAAGGAATTACACCTTACTATCTTGTAACAAACCATTTTTCGGCAAAAGTGAATACCTTATTTTTAATATTTTTATATTTTTTTAAATTGATTTTAGTTTGTTTATTTAGGGCCTGTGACAAACGGTAACAAAGTACTAGTGTAAGTAAATTTTTGACACTTCTGAGGTGAATAAAATTTCACTAGCCCTGGGGGCTAGTAGAAATTTTGACACACCAGGTAAATTTTTGACAAGCTGCAATAAAAAGCATGGTATCATAAAATTTAAATCCAGCCGTCGCCCAATACAAAGATTTTTAAGTCTTTTAAGTTTAATTAGACTGTGAAAAAATCATTGTTTATTTTAGTTTGCGAAAAATGTTGCATCATATATAAAATATTATATAATTTGTTGCTACAAGAGTATTGTTTTATATAAAAATGTCCTCTTAAAAATTTGTTGCTAGCCGGCGGCTTGTGGTCAGGCGAAGCAAAACTGCCGCCGCAGTAATTGTTTCATCAAGCGAATTTGTCAAAATTTTACATTGTCCAAAAAGATGTCATTTGGCACAGCAGAAAAATTAAATTTTTTCCCCACAGGCAAATATTTTTTTACCATAGTACTTTTCTACCGCCCATATTAATTTTCTTTTGATCGATAGAAGAATAAGCTACCTATCTTTATTTTTTATGAACGTAGCCATACTAATGTGTATGGAGACAAGAACAACTCCCATTTTCCCCGAGCACGGTCGCGGTACTTTTGGTAGCACGGTCTTCACGACGTTAGGGTTGTTGACGATTCGTTACATAGATATTGAAACGACTAAATGGATAACCCTATTTGTGTATACCGTAAGAATTTGGCAAACCTAATGCTTCGAGTATCCTCGTCAAATGTGTATTAGAAGAAAAAACTTCATGTGCTTAAAGTAATCTGATGCACTTCATTATCTTAATGAGCAGTGTCTGGATTGACTAACTTTTATTACGATAATCGTATCGTTATAATAAATATAACGAAAATTTATCGACTTTGCTATTCAGTAATATATTTTAATGATATTTGCTGTCCGTTGGAGAACAAAAGAATTAAGTCAGTCGCAAAATCAAATTTGTTAAGTAATTCTTTATTATTCCTTGCGCTTTTCGCTTATTGTCACATTTTCTATACAGAGCTACAACATAATATTGAATTAAATGGTGAATAAGATAAAGCGGGAGACTATCGTAAAAAAGAAATTACAGAATCACATTATCGTTATCGCAAGCGAAAAAAAATATCGATACATATTACGATTTTTGGTTCGCAAAAAATTAACGAATCCATGCACAGGAATTTATTAAACTCAGATTTTCCGCTTAAAGATTTTTAATATTTTTCCCTTCTTTAGCAACAATAAACATACATCAAATTTTGTAAGTGATTACTAGTGCTTTTGTTTAATTTTGCATTATTAAATGAAACGTAAATGCAGACTTATGGAGATTGGCCTGTTGAGTGGTTTTATTTGGTGGAAAGAGATTAGGCTTATCTTTTTTAAACTTCTATACAGGGATGGGGATGGGAGAACTTCAGGAGGGGAGATTACCTGGTTTTATTAGTAATAAAAGGTACACCAAATATTTTCTTCAAACCAACTTACATGAATAGTTAAATATTTTATTCAAAAATGAATATAGATCTAATCACTTCAATGGTTATGAAACAAGTGTTTTTACAAAAATACTTTAAAGACACAAAATGCCGCCTAAATCATCAAAATTACTACAAAAGGTTAATTTTCAAGTCACAAAAAAAAAAATATTTCGTTAAAAGATACTTATTCACAGTAATTCAAATGCAGGGTTAGAAATTTTGATAAGACCAAAAAATGGAATAATTAGGCTTTAAGGCATAAGTACAAATTATTTATATATATAAAAAAAATTCATTAAAGAAAATATGTAAAAAATGAACAATATAAAAGGCTTTTTAAACAGCTTTGTTATTTATAAAATAACACTCTGACCTCTTCATCTTAATCATAAGCTGGTAAAGTAAACTGCAACCCAAATCTACAACACTTACCCGTGATAATAATGCAACCTTATCGGGATAACCTTTGGCAAAATGCCAATCTCCTATGGCTGTGAATATTTTAATGATGGTGGTATCTTCGAATGCATCAACACCCACCACGAATGCATGACGATAAAGACGTGGGAAAATATAATTGCTGCCGCCTGGCATACCCATTGCTCCCACAAAGCACTAAAAGTGAAATATAATAAAAAGTTGAGAGAAAACTAAAATAAACAAAAAAAAAAAAAAAAAAAAAATTATATTTTCTTTTCATGTAGTCATTTCAAAATACTTAAATGAAGAAGTCATATAATACCAGCAAATAACATACAAATAATACAGACACATTTTTTATGGCTGAAACTTTTATTATACTGTTGTGCTATCTTAATTGAAATTTTAAAATTCCCTCTTTATATTAAATATCTGGGATAAGGATATTGAATTTTTTGTATATACATACATACCATATCGGTTAGTTCTATCTTGGTGGTATCTGTTAAGTCAGACCAGTAGCCATGATCCAGCCATTGACGCACTAATTCCAAAGGCGGTTGCGAGCCATAAGTATCCCTGCTAGGCATGGCGAGGTCATCGCAAAATATGAGACACTTTAAATAATTTTAATTAATTAAATATATTAAAAGCGATTAAAAATAAACCTTTTTCCCCAAAGGTGGCCCATAAACTCCTTTCCTTCTTCTATCCAGTTTAGCCATTATAGTCTCCTGTACCAGTTGAGCCGTAGTTCTGGCCGAAAAATTCACTACATTAACTATATTGGACGATCTGGGCATTGCCAATAGGTTGCTGGTTATGATGGCACTCTTGCCAGTACCGGTCGGTCCTATCACTATCATGGGATATGATTTTGCTATACAAAACTCTTGCCAATAGGTTAAATAGCCCGATTCATTTATGGGTACAATAAGGTCGCTGATTTGGGCACCTTCGGGAAACGATATGGCCGAGAAAGTGTCATCGGTGGATTTTTGCCAAGTCCACCAATTTTCCTGTTCATCGAAGCGGTAATCCATAAAAGAAAGTTTTTCCGGAAAAATCTGTCCACGATTGAGGGAAAAGTATTTTGGTCGGGGATAGCTCTCGTTGGAGCCGTATAATATTTTGCGCAGCAATGTATCGACAAGTTTGATTGATTCAACTAAAATATAAAAAATATTAAACAGAAAATAAAGATGTGGGGAAGCAGTTCATCCCAACACTAAAGCCTTCGAAAATTTATAGATTAACCATAATTTAAGTGATTTAAGACTCATATTTTCAAGTAAAAAAAAAGCACAAAAGCTTCAAAAGCTTATAAAAAACATTACTTTTCAAAATTTTTCGATAACGACATCTCTCGCACCATTTAACCAAATAAATCCTTAATATTTTTTTAAAGGAGTTTAGCAATTACGAAAAAAAAACTTTCAAAATTTTTCAAACAGAATGCTCTTTATCAGTCAAATTGGATGCCAATGTTAGTTTTTGTGCTCAACATAATGTTTGAGCCTATAGACTCAACAATTATTATTTTTTTTTAGAAAATTTTGATTGCGAAAATCCGTAGAATTTCTCAAACCGAATCTAAACATTATCTCAAGAGGTCTCATAAACTCACACACACACACATATACACACAAACTTATATGAACATATCCAGCTGCAGTTTTGAAAATTATTTGAGTAGCGTTATCACTTCGCAACTCTTCTGTTAATCATCCGGACGATTGTTGGAGTATTCTTACATATTGCTCTTCCAAACGATGATTTTAAGAGTTGTTTTAAAGATTGTTAGATCAGTTCAGTTACGCCGTTTGGCGAAAGATGGCTAGTAGTCAACGATTGTATTTTACTCTTCCATATGTTGTTCTTGAGAGTGATTTTGATGAGTGTTGAATCAATGATTTTTGTGTTACCTTTCACTCAATTAGTGGTTTACAAGCCTTTTTGAAGATTATTGAACGAGCGACTCAAATTAATATATGCATATTATTTTACTTCGATATGCCTATTATTCGAAATTCTCAAATCGCGAAAATGAATAAAGTCATACAACATTATTTTATTTATAATATTGACAGACCCAGAAAAGGAGACCAAACTAAAAAGTGTGACGGAAGCAAGAATAAACGTAATTTAATTTTTTTACTGCTTTAATAAATAATGGTGTCTATGCTGGAAAATGCGTCGACTTGGTGAAACTTAGATGAAAAACAATTTTTGACCTTTTTTTTGTTTTAATGAAAATACTCACTTCTTGACGCGTTTTTCAATATAGCAAAAAAACCATTTAATGATCAATTAAAGGCTTTCTTTTCAATCGTTTCAATGCTTTTTCATGATTTTTTGAAGACTCATTGATGCGATTGTTCCAAGGCTCATTTGAACTAGGAATAAAATAGTCTTGCATGATTCTTTGGACGCATTAGAGACGACTCATAGGGAAGTGTCGCCATCGTGCAGTCATTTAACCCTGCACTATCATACTTCGTCGAAGTGACGACGCGCGATTTTATTTTCGATTTAAAACATATTTTTTGTGATTGTTTTTGTTTCGTTTTTCGTATAGCGTTAGCCGCTAATAATTATCAGTTACTCGAAACTAATGTTGCTTTTTTAGTTTAATAAATTTATTATAAGAAACTACAAGACTTAATGGAAAAAAATGTGTAATATTTCATACAATTGATGCTATAAATGCTATGTTTTAAGAAAAAATGCCAATTGATAGAAGTCTGTGAAATGTTAATTTTACGTTAAACGATTAAAAGAAATATATGAATTTCGTTATATGATAATTAAAAACTAGCTAAATATCAATAATAAATCTATTTTCGTACTTATTTTTGCTCAAGACATTTTTTATTGGCTCTTGAAATAGGTCGTAGTCGATTCGACGAAGTATGACGTTTGCGATATAAAAATAAGTATGATATTCTAGGGTTAAGGGTTTGCTTGGTGAACGTTTCGCTTCTCTCTGGCGAATGTTTACAGAATCATTAAGGCGATTGTTTAAAGGCTCGCGACTTTTTTTTATTTTTTTTTAAGAGAATTAACAATCAGGGAATAAATATCTACTACTATTAGTAGAGGTTACCTTCTTTAGGCAAGGGATGGTGAAAGAAAAGACAGGTGGTGAAGGAAGAGATAGAAGAAAGCTTCATTTATTTACAACTCATCTTTTTGCACGTTTCTAATAATGCAGTATTGCAGCGCCTCTGGTGTCAAAGAGGCGCATTAAATTTTTGAAGCTGTGCCAAGTAGCCTTTTATTCATTATTTTACTTTGCCGATTATTCTGCTATACAATACCGATGAAGGAGGGACCTCTGATGTTACATTAGGACTAGTATTCGCTGAAGCAGGAGTAGTACAGTTGCCAGTGTCATGTCTTGATCTTTCCTACAACAACTGATACAAATGGACACTAAAGCACATCGAAGAAATGTGTGCTGTTGTTATTTAGTGACTGTCAGAACCGGACTTGAACCGAGGACCTTCGGTTTGGTAGTCAACCTGCTAACTACTTCAGCCAACTCCACCCTCATATATAGGGGATAGGCTTCGTCATACAGTTGGTCCCGTTGTACTAAACTTGTGCGATTGCAGTACCACATCACGGACTATTAATTTAATCGCTGATTCTGATCGTGGGAGATTCATTTACGATTGAAATGAAAATTTTAGCGGGGTAATTTTAAAACTAACCAGGGGCCTAATTCCTGCACTCGTGATCGGAATTGCATTCGAATAGAAATTAATTTCGATGGCTAGAAACTTTCGGATGATGTCGCTCGTTACCCAGCGAATCGAATTTTTGTTTCAGTGTTGGAAAAAGGCAAATATATTTATATATAAATTCATTTCACAACACTGAATAAATTGTAAGCAAAAGTATATGTTTGTGTGCAAAAATATATATATGTACGTACATACACACGTATATGCAGAAAAAAGAAACGAATATGCCTACATGAATGTTATTTTCATTTTAATTTAATTAATAACTTAATAATAATAAATTAGTGTAAAGTTAGAGAATAGTGCATTCGAATTTATGCACGTTATCGAATGCTGTCATTAGAAATTTCGATATGTGTTATTCGAAATGCGAAAATCCCAAAAGTTAAAAAACTAGCTCGCAATCGAATGCGAGAATTAGGCCCCAGGAGACGTGAAGATCTGTCAAAAACATCAAGTGACGATTCGAATGCCTGACTTGCGGAAACAGGGTGTAAAACAATTTCTGTTGAACCTGCGTAAAGGTTCTTATGTATTCTAGGAATGAGAATCTTAATGAAGCTTAATAATTAATTTGTAATGGCGGCACAAGGCTTCTTAAGTACTAGTGCATGACAGTAGGCCGCTGCCTGCTTAAAATTCCTACTCACCTTGTAAATGGGAACAATATGCCCATGCAAAGCAGAATAGAAAAATTTGCTGAAACCAAACTTGTGTAAAAACCTTGTGTTTTTCCAAGAAATGTAGAAAGAAGAGTGAAAACATCTGAAAATATAAAGAAAATTTATAAAAAAACAAGACACAGTGCAATATTTTTAAGTATTAGTGGAGTTGGGTCCAACTTTTTCAGTCGTTTATTTTAGACACAAACCAATAACCCATTTAACTTAAATGGTTTAAATCATAGGCTTATGTCTTAAATGAACGACTGTAGGAGGTGGACCCAACTCGAAGCATTCGGTTGAATTATGTTTAAAATGAAAATAATGATAATATAAATTTTCTTCATTATCTAAGCTTTACAGTTTAATCTTAAAATATTTTCCAAGTTTAAACAAAGTTGATTTAGTTTGCTATTTTTGCCAAAAAGTTAAATTTCTTTTAAATACATTGAAATTGATTATTCGAGGATGCAGCTAATTCCTATGCTCATTTTAGTTCGCCAATACAGTTTATCAGGGAAAATTTAAGCAAACATTTCTTAGATCTACTGCAGCTTTTATGTTCAAATTCGATTGAAATGAATGAGAAGTGTAATTGATAGCATAGGAGCTCAATAATCAGTCATGTGTTTTTAATTTCTTGCTTTGCCAATTTAAAATGTGGTTGTTAGACTTATGGAACTTAGCTTAATACCTGATACTGATGAATTGGTGAAGTTTCTACCATCTTCTTGCATTGCTGTAATAAATCCAACGCTGCTGGTATCAGCCATTGTACCATTTCTTCAAAGAGCGTCATATAAATCTCATTTAAGCTCACGCTATTCACCAAAACTTTACTAAAGCTCTTATGTAAAGCCTGCCAGCCCAACTGTGACGGTTCCATATAAATCATGCCACAACGTGACACTGTGGCCGGTGAAGCCTGCTCCAAATCAGCCGGTTCAAACATCATGTTCATTAATTTAGTCATTGTTATAATTTCACCGGACATCAAACACAATTTTTTATTATCATCCAAAACAGTATTTAAATTTTCTATCCACACTGCATCCACGGGACCATCGAACAAAATCCAGTAACGTTCCTTTTGTGAACCATTGACGAATTCGCGAAATATTTTGGCCAAAACACCATCAGACCATTCGTGAGACATGGGATCGAAACGTCCATACAATTGGCCCATAGTTATGGCTTTTGGATTTATGATGCGATAATTAGTGGGATATTCAAGCAAAGTAGCTTCTTCATCAGATGAAACACGACGTAGAACTTGGGCTAAGACCTTTTGCAATTTGGGAAATAGTAAGAAATAACAGAGAAGGCAGAGAAAAGTTTAATTTATTTCTTACCTGCCAGGCGGTTGTTTTGCCTCCCATAGCACCGCCCACTACCATTAAGCCATGCCTTACCAGCAGCATTTCGTAAATTTGTAAAACTTTCTCCACAAACCAGGGTGTGGCCTGCAGATTTCTATCGTCCAGTATTTTCAATAACCATTTCATTATATCCTGGCGAGACGGCTGAAAGAATGCAAAGTTTTAGAGAAATAATTTAAATTTGACAAGAGCTTTTTTAAGCGAATTTTAAAGGGCTTTTAGGTTTTTATAAATATAAAAAAAAATTTTAAATTTGTTCTGGAATTTTGCGACTAGGAATTTGTAGAAAATTTTAAATCGAGCAGAGAACAGCATGATTGTGAAATATAATTTTAAAGTTTATAACCCTAGACACAAACCCTCGTACTTAACAGAGCTCTGTTAATTAAAAAAAAAGACCTCTGTTAAATAATGAAAATGAGTTTTTCTAACAAAAGGGTCTTAGTACC